>CAJQZJ010032464.1:10194353-10273152 GCA_907164525.1 Lophiomys imhausi
GCTCTCAGCTCTCTCATCAAATTTTCAAATTCAGCTGACCAATCCTGTAAGAGGAACTTTGACAATTGTCTAGACAAATTAGCAGCCTTTGTAAAATTTTGATACTGCATGGAAGTAACACACAAACCTTGCATTTTCCACTCACACCCCAATTGTGCTAGTTGCCAAAGAGAATCAATCTGTTCTTGTATTAAATCTATGCGTTGATTAACTATCATAAGGCCTCCTTTGAGATGAGAATTCATAGAGGTCTGAGTATCCAATGCCTGTGCCACAGTGGCTGAGATGTTATTCAGGGCATTGGCAGTCTGTATAGAACTAGACAAGGCAATAGCTGAGGCAGTAGCTCCCACAGCAGCAATAGTGATGGCAGTAACAATAGCTGCAGTGATGCCAAAATCCCTTTTACACCTGAATAGCATCATGGTATTAGGGGCCTCTACAGGAACTGGTACATATCGAGGCATTCTAGTCACCACAGCCACAGGAAAGGCTGTGGCATTCCAGCACAGGGCATAAAAACATGTTCCCGGAGTGCATACTAACTTTTCTTCACCCAAGGATGCACTCCCATTACTTACAATCCACAGAAAAGGAGGCCAGAGACATACTGGCGAAGCTGAAAAGGTCTTATTGCGGTAAGAATGAAACAAAGATTTCCAAGTACCAGAGCCACTACCGCTAGAAAAATCCAATTTGGTAGCAGACCCTAGGGAAAAATTACCTCTTTGATAAACTCCTCCCCCAAGCATAATGACAGGTCCCAAGTCCATGCAACTTCCATTTACTCCACACAAAAGCCACAAATCAAAAGGATTGGTGGCAGTCTGCTGAGGATCCCTAGTAGATATATCAAGCATTCCTGTACAAGACTTATTCACTATATTACTAATCATGGGGCTAAAGGAAAAATAATCTTGTTGAACCCAAACTGCTCTGCGCTCCTGACATCAAGTCCAGGGAAAAGGTCCTTCCTTTCCTGTGGATCCTCTACAAAAAGGTGCCCAGCGTGGCTGTCTGGGGGGGTCCCGGTCAGAGACTCATGTGGGCCACCATCCTTCAAGGCGAGAACCATTGCCTGAAAACAAACCACCACTCCTACCCCCAAACCTCAGTTGTGGTAAAAAATCTGCTGACTGCTGAGACAATTTAATGCATTCTGTATCATCTGACCTATTGAAGCTCATTAAAAAGCACAGACTACCCTTCAAGCTGATATTTCTATTACCCTCTATAGGGCTTTTCTGATCATCAAAGGGAAGGTAGGGTAAGCCTAAGCTTTTTTTTTTTTTTAAGCCTAAGCTTCTATTACTGCTAAATAAGCGTGGAAACACAGTTGCATCATGTCTGACAGGCATCGGCTTTGGGAATATCGACAGGATCCCCCATCTCGGCTCGGTCATTCCTGACATACTCACTGCTACTATCACCAGGATCCTTAGGAAGGTCTTCATGACGAATCTTCCTCACAAGGCGTTCAGGCACCCACACTGGATCTTGTTGATCCTGAGGAAAAACACAAACAGACCCTCTCGCCCATGTTAGCACGGGGTCAGGCCCCCGCCAAGAGCCTGTCAGAATGTCCTTCCATTTCACCATGCTTTTAGGTGAACCATGGGAATCCTGATGTCTGTCCGCTGCTGAGCGGCCTTGAGCATCCAAATTGAAAAAGTTTAAAGTAAATAAGGCTAAATACATTCTCTCCTTGGGGGTATGGCCTTGGCCTATTCCCCCTTTTTGTTTTTGCAAGCATTCTTTCAAGGTGCGATGAGCACTCTCCACAATTCCTTGTCCTTGAGGATTGTATGGCAATCCGTGATTAAGCTGTACCTCCATCTGGTTACAGAAGGAGACAAAGGACTGTGCCGTATAGGCTGGTCCATTGTCCGTTTTCAGCTGCTGTGGTTTTCCCCATGCATCCCAGGCTTCTAAGCATTGCCCTATGACATTGCGAGCCTTTTCTCCACTCATAGGTGTAGCATGTATGATACCTGAGCAGGTAACCACAGATACATGAATATATTTTAAGGTTCCAAACTCTGAAATGTGGGTAACGTCCATTTGCCAGATTTTGAGTGGCATCAGCCCTCTAAGGTTCACTCCCACACTGGGAGGATAATGATGAATCACACACTGAGGACAGTCCAAAACCACTTGTCTAGCATCTGCTCTAGACAAATGGAATTTTTGCTGTAGAGTTTTTGCATTTACATGAAATAATTGGTGAAACTGTCTGGCTTGGTCCAGAAATGAGCTCCAAAAAATGCATGTCATCCTAGTCCATTGATCAACTTTATCATTACCCTCACTTAATGGTCCAGGTAATCCTGTATGTGCTCTGATATGTTGAATATAAAAACACCTTTTTCTCTGCCAGATTAAAACTTGTAACTCTTGTAATAAGGCACATACAGTATTACTATTCTTAATAGGACCTGCTAATTCTAATACTTTCACTGCGTTGACCACATAGACTGAATCTGAGATCAAATTGAATGCAAATTGACATCTTTTAAACACCTCAATCACTATTTTCAACTCTACTATTTGGGGGGAGCCCGGTTGAAATTGACATAACACGGGCTCTTGTCTTTCTATCAAATAGGCTCCACAGCCTGTCTTTGAGCCATCAGTAAACACATTTGGTGACCCTTGAAGTGGTACTGCTGAAGTAACCTTAGGGAATATCACTGGGTGCTCCTTAAAAAATGATAGCAATGGATGTTTAGGGTAATGGTTATCAATCACTCCTTCAAAGCTACATTGCAATATTGCCCAGTCATCTACAGTGTCACACAAAATCTTAATTTGATGACTGGAATAGGGCACTATTATACTGGTAGGAGCAACTCCAAAAGACTTCAAACATTGTTGGATACCATTCAAGGCTAAAGCAGAAACTGCAGTGGGATAATGTTCTATGGATTTTTTTGGAGTAATCTTTGAATAGGTCCATAATATGGTCCGTCCTGCCATAACAATCCTGTAGGTTGACCATAGGTGGCAAATATGCACAATGCAATGGGCTGTCCTTCCTGCCATCTCTTTAGGAAGGCACTCTGTAACCTTTCTTCCACTTTACATAAAGGTTTTCTTGCTTCTACTGTTAATTGCCTAGGAGAATTAAGTGCTGAATCACCTTTCAAAATATCATATACGGGTCTTATTTCATAATTTGGTAGCTTCAAATAGCCTCTTACCCAATTGATATCTCCTAACAACCTTTGAAAATCATTTAGAGTCTTTAAATTATCTTTTCTTATCTCAATCTTTTGAGGTATTATCTTTTCAGGTCCAACCTTCGCTCCTAAATAATCAACCACATTTTCCTTTTAAACCTTATCAGGAGCAATAAACAACCTTTTCTTTTTTAATAATTGAACTAATTCTTCATAGGCCCGATCTAACATTTGTTCACTCTTAGCTGCCAGTAAGATATCATCCATATAATGAACACATCTCAAATCTGGAAAATTCTTTCTCAAGGGAGCAATGGCTTCCCCCACATACAGTTGGCACATAGTGGGGCTGTTTGCCATGCCCTGAGGTAATACTACCCATTCAAATCGCTGATCAGGTTCCTCATGGTTACAGGATGGAACAGTAAATGCAAATCTCTCACTATCTTTGGCACACAAAGGGATGGAGAAAAAACAATCCCTTATATCTATAACTATAATGGGCCAGGAGGCTGGCAAAGATGATAAAAGCGGCAAGCCGCGTTGCCCTGGGCCCATGATCTGCATTTGTTGATTTATGGCACGCAGGTCATGCAACAATCTCCATTTTCCAGATTTCTTTTTAATGACAAAATAGGTGTATTCCAGGGAGATACAGATGGTTTTATATGCTTTAAAGACATCTGTTCATCCACCAACTCTTTGGCTGCATTCAATTTTACAGAGGAAAGTGGCCACTGAGGAAACCATACCAGGTCCTCCGTCTTCCAAGTTATGGGAATGCCCTCCTCAGTGGCCCCTAGGAAAAACCCAGGCCCTGTCTCTTTTGTCTTTGCTGCATAGATATGGGACTTTTCCGCCCCTGCAAATATTTTCCTATTCCAAAGCCTGGAGCATATCCCATATCTTGCATCATACGTTGGGCTGAATCAGAATAGTCATTACTCAATGTAAATCCCATATCCTTTAAAAGGTCTCTTCCCCAAAGGGAGATAGGGAGCTCAAGTACATATGGCTGCATTTCTCCTGAGTGGTTTTCTTGTTCCTGCCACTTTAATAATCTTGCACTCATATCTGGAGTCTTAGCATAACCCAGGCCTTGAAGTGTTTGAGAAGAGGCTTGCACGGGCCAACCTGAAGGCCAGTCTTTCTTTGATATAATACTCCTATCTGCCCCAGTATCCAAAAGGCCCAGGATCTTTTTACCATCAACTTTTAACTCCAAGATGGGGCGTTGGTCCAAATCCAAGGAGAGAAAAGTCAGATCCATGCCCGTGGACCCAAAACCATCTTTTCCTCTCTCTCGATACTTTGCTGCATAGCGATCATGTAAGCTCGGCAACATGACCAACTGAGCAATTCTATCTCCAGGAGAGATAGCTGTTATACCACGGGGGGAGGCTACCATGATCTTAACCACTCCTGTATAATCTGGATCTATAACCCCAGGATGGACAATAAGCCCTCTCAAGGCTGATGATGACCTCCCTAACAGCAAACCAACTGTACCAGGTTCAAGGGGTCCTTTAAAATCTGTTTCAATTAACTGGACCCCCATTTGGGGCGTTAATACGAGTATGGTGGTGGAGCAGAGGTTCAATCCTGCTGAGCCTGCAGTGGCTTTCCACGGTCTCTCGGATGGCGGAGGGTTGGCCATCTCTCTTGATTCTGTTCTTTGTCCTGATTCTCTACTGCCGCATATATTTGTGGGCCCTGAGGTCGTGGGCCCCGCTGACCTTTTTTTGGACGAGCGCCACCATAACCTTGAATTAAAGGCTGGCCATGGATGTCTATCACTGAACGGCATTCATTAGCCCAATGGTTCCCGTTTTTACATTTTGGGCATAACCCCGGCTGCCTGGGGCGTTGTACACTTCCTGTACTTTCTGTACTCCTTCCCCTGGGGCACTGTCTTTTAAAGTGTCCCATCTTGCCGCACTTAAAACAAACTCCTGAACTTCCTCCACCTTTTCTGGCCAACTGTATTACTGCGGCAGCAAGACCAGCATTAATTAACGGCCCTCCAAGTTCTCTACACACTTTCATCCAGGCTTCTAGGCCTTTGTTCTTGTAAGGGGTGATAGCAGCTCTACACTCTTTGGTACATTGCTCATAGACCAACTGTTTTATTAGTGGTAAGGCAGCATCCGGGTCACCAAAAATCTTCCCTGCCGCTTCCACCATTCATGCCACAAAGTCTGAAAAGGGCTCCATGGGGCCCTGTAGAATCTTAGTTAAGTTCCCACTCACCTCCCCTTTATTAGGAAGAGATCTCCAAGCCTTGATAGCTATCTTGTTTATTTGCTCATAAATCTGAATAGGATATCCTATCTGCTGGTTGGCAAATCTCCCCTGCCCAAGCAGCATATCTCTATCCCAGGCTGGATTTCCATCTCTCCGATTAATGGCTGCTTGCTCAGTGGCATACTCAATCAAGAAAGCTTTCCAGTCTAAGTATTGCCCTGGACTTAAGCAGGAGCGGGCCAGGCCACTCCAATCACTCGGAGTCATACAATGTCTGCTTAATGCTTCCACTTGAGCCATTGTAAAAGAAGCGGTAGTACCATAGGTACGAACCGACTCTGCAAGGGATTTAACTACCTTAAAATCAAGCGGTTCCTCGTACCTGTTCCCATGTGGGTCTTGGTATACCGGGTAGGCAAACTATAATTCTGTTCTTACTTGTGTCCACATCCCCGGGCAGAAAGATCTCCCTACTTTCAGGGACTGAACAGGCTGATCTATCTGAATGGCTTCTGGATATGGAGGGGGAGTTGAAGGCGCCGCGGCAACGGCTTTACTTACACCGACCGTCGCCAACGTGGCTGAAGGCGCCGCGGCAACTGTTTCACTTACACCGACTGCCGCCAACATGTCTTTCTCTTTTACCCTTTTCTTTTCCCTTTTTCTAATAGCAGTCCTCTCCAACCGTTCTATTAGAGCGTGTAGCTCCCCTTCAGAATCCGTACCCTCTGAGTCCTCAAAATCTCTAAAATCTCTAAAATCTCTAAGATCGGGATAGAGAGGAACCTTCTTTTTGCTTCCCTTTTCACTGTCTGCCTGCTCAAATCTTTCGCCTTTGTTACTTTCCTTTTCACTGTCTACCTGCTGAAATCTTTCCCCTTGCAGCAGTTCCAAGGCTGATTCTCCCTCCTTGATTGCGTTACGGCATCTCTGATCTTCTAAACAACTCCTCACCATCTTCCAAATTGGTCTTACTCCATGCTTCAGAGTCTCTTGCTCCCAAGCAAAATCCAAGTCCCTGCCTAATTTGTCCCAGCAGGATACCGTAAGATTCCCGGACACCGCAAACCACGGAGCCACAGAATCGCATTCATTCAAAAATCTCTCTAGGGTAGACTTCTTAATTTTCAAATTCCTAGCTAAAAGTAGCTCCTGAAGAGCCAGAAAAATTGGATGTGACTCAGACAATCCCATGATTAAAAATTTACTTTCGGTTCGCAGCTTCCCCACGAAGAAACTTTACCTTTTGTTCGCTATCTCCGCGAAACTTTACCCTTTGTTCGCAACTTCCCGCGAAACTTTACCGTTTGTTCACTATCTCCGCGAAACTTTGCCTTTTGTTCGCTATCTCCGCGAAACTTTACCTTTTGTTCGCAATTTCTGCGAAACTTTATTGTCCCAATTTATCCCAGGAACTTACCAGCGCGCTGCCCCTGACTGCAGGAGTTCTGAGTCTTTTTTGGCTCCCTGTACGGGCCACCACTTGTCGCGTCCCCCTCGACAAGCAAGGATGACGCAACTCTCAAAAGCTCTTCTCAAGCAGTTTATTCAGGTCCCTTGAAAACAGTCTTCCGAATGCCCAGGCAGACCCAACCCACAGGCTAAATACTGCCAATCAAGTAAAGCCACGTGGTGCTATCTTAGAGGCCCATGTATGCGGAAGCAAGCCAGATCAGCGGTCTTAGCCAAATATGGACTTGTTTACCACCGAGAGCGCTCACCGTCGGGCTGGTGGAAGGCGGAAACCGGCACCATCTTTAGGGCGCGGCATGCTGCAGCTCTCTACAGGGTGGGATATGTGGTTCCCGTCTGCAGGTTCCTGAGATCCAGCCTGTCCTATTGTTGTTGTTGGGGGTCATCATAGATTGTAGGCTAGGGGTGCACTTTCCCTGCAACTTATGTATTAGAACCATGATTGTGGACCTCCCAAGGTTCACTCAGGGAGCTCTCAGGTTCACTGTGCACCTTACAGCCAGAAGTGCTGTGATTTGCTACAGCCCACATCACCCAGGCATTGACCAATGGTCCAGGGTTGTTTCACTGCTCCAGGGTCAGAGCTTTCTGTGGTTCATTGCCACCCACTCTCTGGGGCAGCACACAATGGTCCAGAACTGCTTTACTACTCCAGACTGAGATCTACATACTGTAGGCTGAGATTTAGAGAATGCTCTGGCAATGTGGGCGTGGAGAGGGAGTTCCAATATGGAGTACACAAGGTGTGTGCACCTCTTGGACTCAGGGGGAAACTCAGCCACCTTTTCCCTGCCAGCAGTGCTGCGTTCCAGTGAAGCCTCTCTTGGTCGGTGGGGCTTCTAACAGACCGTTTCCCTGTAGCTAAGGTGTCAGGACTGTGGTTGTGATCCTCCCAAGCTACTCTCAGTTGGGTCTGAAGATCAACCTGTGGCTATCTGTCAAAAGCTCTGTGTTCCAGTGCAGCCCACTTGCTCGTGCAGCTCGCAGTAGTCCAGAACTGCTTTGTTTCTCTGGACCAAGATTTAGATTCTGTAGACTGAGTGCCCCACAAAAGTGGGCATGGGCAGAGAGTTTCAATATGGAGTTCACAAGGCATCTACAGCATTTGGACTCAGGGGAATCTCATCCGCCTTTTCCCTGCCAGAAGCTTTGTGTTCCAGAGTAGCCTGCCTGGGTCAGTGGGGCTTCTAACAGTTTCCCTGTAGCTAGGATGTCAGGACTGCGGTTATCATCCTCCTGAGTTACTCTTAGGGGAGTCTCAGGGTCAACCTGTGCCTCTCAGACTGAAGCTCTGTGAACCAGTGCAGCCTGGTTTCTCCAGGTGCACACACTGGTCTAGAACTGCTTTACTGCTCTGGGCTGAGTTGTAGATGCTGTACCCTGAGTGCCCAGGAGAGTGCCCAGCCTAGGGGCCAGGCAATGGGGAGGGAGGGAGTTCCAATATGTAGTCTATTTCCTGTCCACTGAGCCCTTGAGCTAAAGGAAGCTCAGCTCCTGTTAAATCAATCTTCCAGCTACCAGACAGCCAGATCCCACCATGTTGCAAATCCCATGAAGACTCGCCCTCAGTCTTACCATAGTGGCTCTGCTGGTCTTCTTTTGGGTGTCAGAATGCCTGCTCAGAAGCTACAGATTCAGGAAACTGAGGAGGGCCTCTGTTTGGAGTTCGAAGCCACCAGCTGGCGTCCTGAATAGATTTGATCTGCCGGTGGCTCTTCCACTGTGGTGGAAAGTGCTGTCTCTCATGTCTGGTGTCTCTGTTTTTGAAGTGTCTATATGTACAGTACCAAGTTCTTTATCGTGCCTGTCTTTGCTGGGCAAGCCCACATAGGCTTGTCCCTCACAAATTGTCGTTCAGCAGTTTATCTCTGTGGTGGTCCAGTCGGTTTTCCTCATGATCAGAATGTGTCTGAGCTTATCGCTGCCATCTTGCCAAGTCCACTGCAGAATTTTTAAATCTATACGTGTATATAAATCCTGGTCTACATGACTTAATGAGATGTTCCAGGGGTGCTGCCTTCAGGATGGCAAGGACAGAGTCTTCTGATCTGACTGTAGATGTTGGCTGTTCAAGTGCTCTCCAGCTCCTCTTTTTCCGGAGCAAGGACTTGGAGCTGGTGTGGGTCTTGGTCCCAACTGCTCTCACCCCAGACCAGTACAAGGCACACGAGTTCTCTCGCTGCCTCTGCTATCAGAGGGGCAGCTGTTTCTGGGGTTCAGTCCATTATCATCATGGCTAGAAGCAAGGCAGTATGTAGGCAGACATGGTGCTGGAGAAGGAGCTCAGAGATCAGTAGGCAACAGGAAGTGATAAAGTATTTCTTGTGAATAATATTCTATTATGATCTTGTAGAATAGTAAAATCATTTGAATATTTTGTTAGATATTGATTTGTTGTCTGTGATTTATTTTGAAGAAGTTTGATGGGCTGCTGAAAAGAATTTTATTCCTGAATTGGTACATGGAATAGTCTGCAGATTTCAGTTACAACCATTTGTTCTATGATGTAGCTAACTCTGGAGTTTGTTGTTAAGGGATGGTCTATCATTGAGACTGATAATGATAGACAGTCATGGTTATTTTATCTGGATATATCAGTGATTTTTATCACTATCAGTATTCATTTTATTTGTTATACCAATGTTTGGAGTGCTTATATTGAAAATTCTTATATTTTTGATTAATTTCTCCTTTTCTTAATATGTAATATGCAGTAGACTTCTTTACCCTTTCCTTTTTCCTTGAATTCTGTTTTGTCAAAATGATTCTATCTAAACATTTTTGCCTTTGTATTGTGTTTGCTTCAGATATAATTCTCAGTGTTTTTGCTTTCAGACTCATGAATAGTTGGCAGTGAGAGGTGGCTGGTGCAGATAGTGAAGAGGTGAGTTATTTTATTCCTTCACCCATTCTGTGCCCTCTAGTAGCATGCTGGGGCCGTTTAGGGCTATTATTGAGAATTCCATGCTAATTATTCTGTTTGTCAAATTTTTCATTATTTATGCATACTTTTCAGAGTTATTCTTTTCTGAACTGATTTTTAACCAGTATTTAAATTTGTTTAAATATGGAAAGATGTGGGGAAGACTGATGTAAGACATGTGTACCATTTATGAATGTGGCACAGTATATTTTCAATAAGTACCTCCCTGGGGTTTATTAGAATGATAATATTTTGCCAGAGATATTATGAAACATTTGTTGAATTTGGATTTCGACTCTGGATTTTTAACATTTGAATGTTCCAATCCTGATTATTTTATATTAGGGCCTTCTTACTTCAAAGAATATTCTATGTACTTTTTTACCATGAGTAATGAATGTGTCTGCATAAAATTCCTGCTAAACCAAAGCAAATGTCACCCTGTTCTTAACATATTTTTTAGGCTTGAATCTACTGAGCCAAAGAATTGTTTTATTTGTTTGTTTGTTTTTGTAATTTACTCAAAGACTAGTTAGGGATAGTTTGTATCTTGCTTAATAAAATGACCATTATCTCTTCTTCTTCTTCTTCTTAAGTGAATTCTACTGGCTAAAATAAATTGTATCCTTTGTTCCATTAGTACTTCTTTCATACAAAATATAGACAAAAGTGATGGCACAGGGCTAAATTCTCAGCCACATGGGAACATGAGATAGATTGATATACATTTTAATTCTGCCTAACCTGCAAAATGAGTTTGAAGTCCACTAGGGTAACTTAGGTTGTCTATCAAAGTAAACTGCAACCAATAAAACTGTAGACTTGGGGAGAACAATTCCAATGGTACATCTACAACACTCCCCACCCAAGGCTCAGGAATCATTGTCTAAGAAGTAGTATGGGTAGATGTACCACAGTTTACATCTACACAATGGAATATTATTCAGCTATCAGGAACAATGAAATTATGCAATTTGCAGCCAAATGGATGGAACTAGAAAAGCTCATCCTGAGTGAGCTAACCCAGACTCAGAAGGATTCATATGGCATCTATTCACTTATAGTAGGATCTTAGCTATATAGTAGAAGGTATCGATACTACAACTAACACACCAAAGGGAACTTGGACATAGACTTTTTATTTTTTATTTATTTTTTATATATTTTTATATTTTTTTCTATTTTTTAGTCTTTTTTTATCTATTGTATGCTTATTGGTTTGTTTGTTTAGTAGTTCTCTCTCCCGGGCAACGAGACACTTTTCACTGATGGTACTGCTTCGTAGACCCCCAATGAATGATGAGGCTCTTGGCACTCATACGACCTCACAACTGAGATGAGCGACTGTTATATAAGGACACCCCACGCCAGAGAAATGGGATGGAAGGGTTAGGAGGTAAAGAAAAAAAATGTGATGTTTTGGCCTTTTACTACTAATTGTCATAAACTGTTTAGGATAATTAAGAAATGCAAACTAATACTTATACAAGCCGGTCATTTTGTTAGGTACTATGACAGCCTATTATAGTTACTTGCTAAGCTAATCAGAAATAAAGCTGCTAAGAGACAAGCAACATCTGCTTACCCTAGTATAAGAGATAGATAGGTAGGGCCTCTTCAAAAACCTCAAGAGATCTGCAGAATATGGCATTCAAAGATGTTTTCATAACTTTAGAATTTTTAAATCAAGACATATCAACTCCTGACAGCATCCCCTATTCCAACCCAAGTAGAAGATGAGCATCGAAGAATCTCCAGTGGGAGATGATTGAATTAGTCGCAAGCCTATCTCTTGGTAGGAAAATCCCCTTGCTCCAACTGTAGACAGAATGCTGTCCAAAAAGGAAAAAATCTTAAAGCAGGTAAGTCGACAGCCTAGCTCTGCCAAGACAGGGTAGGTAAGTCCTTTGTAACCCCTGCTCTACAATCAATGTCTGTCAGAGAAACGGGGCCAAATGACTGAAGATTGATGCTGTAATGTATGGAGAGAAAATGGGAACTGTCCAGGCAGCCACTGGTATGTCATTTCTTAGTTTTGGAAGCTGCAGGCCCTTTACTTCCTATAAAATCAGATATATTTATCCCTCTCAGGTCTCTGAGGTGGATGAAGAACAGATAACTAGAGTCTCATAATTAAATTTTGAGTTGTTTAGGAGTCAAGAGAGTGTTATAGATCTAAGAAGATGCTTTTAAAATTGTGTTGCAAGTTAGTATGAATGTTAAGTTAGGTAACTTGAAGAAATAGAAAATAAAGGAAAAAAATGGAAAAAAAAAAAAGAAGTAGGGTGGGATTGTAAGAGTCATAGGACCAGGAGTGTGTTGTGAGATGGTGCTTTCTAGGAATTTCAGAAGCTACACACCTTAAGTCTCACCAACATGACTGCCTGAACGTGAGATGAAAAAGAACAGCAACAATAGACATGGCAAAGTGGATGCAAAATAGCTCATGAGCGCTCAACACTAAACTAAATACTACAGGCAACCAAGAAATGCTGAAACTGGGAAAATGTTCTTTACTAGCGAAAAACAAACCAATCTCTCAATTGAAAGATACATTACAGGGTTTAAACATAAGGCACAGATTCAAAGACGTTTTCTGACTTCTGTGTAAATGTGTAAAAATAAATATTCTCTGGAATAAGAATACCACTTTTCTTGTGAAACATTGAGTATTTAGGAGTACAAAACAATTTCTTAGAATTTTATGCTAGATTTGAGTTTGTTGGGTTGACATTTATGATAATTTAATGTTCTCATATAATTATCATTTCTGTGAATACTACTGCATACAGTATTTTCGTGTTCTTTTGCATTTGTAGTCAAAGTGTTCTTTAGAAAAAAAAATAGAGGCCCACTGATGTAAACCATAAGTAGAATGGTTTTCTTGCACTCAAAAACGTCCGGTAATTTTATTTTATTTTTCCAGGTAGTTGTGCTTTGCATTTATGGTATAGCCACTTCCATTGAAGAACACTGAATGATCTTACAGACAGACCCCAAGACAACATAACATTATGCTGTTGGAAAACCAGTTGAACACTACATAAATCCATAATATGGATGCTTGAAAAATTCGATATTTTTGTTTAGTTGATAAACACTAGGATGCTTAAATGCAAAACCTAAAGGGAGTAAATGAGATCTTATTTAAAAAAATGCATTGTTAAAGACAAAAAAGAAAAGAGTTATTGAAAGAGAGTGGTCTGACCTTTGACACCATAACCTATATATTTTCTCAAAATTGTTTTTACTCTCCTCACTAAGATGTAATTATATAAAATTTCCAAGAATTTAAAAACAAGTATTAAGATACAGAATACTGACAATTAACATGTGAGTTTCTTTTCCTCATTTGTTATTAAATACTGCCACAAACAATTTAAAGCATGTGCACAAATATAAAAAGAAAATTCCATAAATCTTACTTCTGAATTATAGAAACAATAAAAAAGAAAATCTAAATTTTGATCCTGGTTTTTGATTGTTATAGGATCATCCAACACTCGTGTTGCACAGCATCATAGGGTAGTTTTTCTCTTATCCCATCATTCTTCCTTCATTTATCTACCCCATCACACTGAGCTATTCTGCATAAATCAGGATAGTCCCTTCCTGGAGTTTCTTCTCTTGTCTTGCAGCCCAATTTCTTGATGGTGTTTGATCACTAAGGCTTCTAATGCTGTGGCCATGTCTTATGTGGTTCTCAACCTTCCTAATACTGTTACCCTTTAGTACAGTTACTCATGTCGTGGTGACTTCCCACCATAAAATTATTTTTGTTGCTACTTCACAACTTAATTTTGCTACTGTTATGAATTGTAGTGTAATTATTTTTGGAGACAGAGGTTTGCCAGATGGATTGTGACCCACAAATTTAGAACTGCATGAAAGCAAGTCTGTGAGTTTGCATGGTACTTTGCCAACTGAGCTATACTAACAGTCCTAACTACTGCTCTTTTCACAATTTTTAATAAAATCATATTCATTTAAATTATTTCCTCTGTAGCTTAATTTAGACAGAAATTATACCTACTAAATGTTCTATATAAAATATTTTTAGAATTTATATTTCTTACTGAATATTTTGGGTTTGCAATGTGCACATTTGATTAAATTCAGCTGATACCTGTATTATTGTTTACTTTGCCTAATAAAGAAAGAAAAGGGAAAACAGCACTAAGTGCTAATATTACATTTATTATTGACCTCATATTATATCTTCACAGAAGCACTTAATATCATCAGCTTGTCCTAAATCTTTAATCCACTATTCTATTATAAGGAAAGATTTTAGGAATTGCCCTTTGTGAGGTTGTCAAACAATGAGATAGAATGGGTTACTAGTTGCTAAGACTCTACAAAGCGAGGGCTTTATGTCATCCTGGCTGTGAGTAATGGGTGAAAGAACATCAGAGTGGAGATGCAGAGGTCTATATTATGTTACAATAATAACATCTGATGGAACAGTGTTCATCTGTGACTGCCTGCACGTTGCTAGAAACTACACTTCTCCTTGCTCCTCTGCTGCATGTTAGTATTATGGCAGTGTAGCCTTTAATTTTCAGTTGGCAGTATTTTCCCAGTCACCCTGTCGTTTATATTCTTTGAAATCTAGTTGAGTTATCCTCAGGGTAAAATGAGTAAAGACAATAATCAGTCAAATATGTATGTAGTGATTCTTAAAATAACAATCTGATGGTATTAAACATGTAGCATGTAAACTCACTGAAATTAAACAAATACTGATAAAGCAAAGCAAATTGTCACTCATATATTTTGAAATAATTTCAAACATGTTAAATGTTAATGGTTATTAATAATTATATATTCAAATGCTTACATATATGCATAATTAGTAATTTTTATAATTAATTTATTAAGTAATATACATATCAATATATTGTATAAAATAAAAGTTACATATAAGTTACATATTTTATAATAGTTATATAGACACAGCATAGTAAGAACAGTTTATGGAATAAGTTGTCTTTTTTTCATTAAACAAAATAAAATTATGCTGTTTATCTAATCTCAGGTTACAGGATTACTGAGAGTGAAATGACAAGAATATGTATCTTACTAACAGAGCTTTGACTAAAGAAACATCAATGTTGAAGTCAAATTTAGATGAAGAATTCAGTAATATAGATATTGAAATTCTTTTTGGATTTCAATGAGTATACTTTTTTCTTTATTTCTACTAACTATCACTTGCTGAAATATGTGTTTACTTTTTGCAGGAAATTATTTAAAAAGGAATAATTAGATGTTCACATTTAAAAGAATTAAATGCTGCTATACTACTTATAATGAATGGTAATTATTTCAGTCTGTGCCAGAGAAACACATCAGATTTTCAGAGATAGTATAGTAATGATTTTCCTACACACACAAACACACACACACACTTGAATATATGTGTATTCGTCAAATTAAATCAAATATAATAATTGGAATGGATGAGGATGAGGATAGAATATATTGCTGTTTTTCCTATGTCAGTCAACTGCACTTTTCCCTGTAGAAAAAAATAAATAAATAAAATTACATTCCAAATAGCATAGATATTTGGATGAATAAGATAATATTTTCCTATTTCGTTACAATAAAACCATCTCTTCAAGTTGTTTGTAAATAAAAAATTTACTGGGTATAATGAGTTTGATCAAGAAAGAAACCAGAGAGTAATTTAAAGATCACTCATATCTGAAATGTATCCATCTCTATATCATTTCCATATTTTGAAATAGGTGGATAGTAAGACAGGAAGAAAAGATATGCAGATGTGCTCTAAAAGTTTTTCTAGAATTTCATGTTACTTAATGTCTTTAAAACTAAAAATGAAAATAAAAAATTAATAAAAACTCTTAAAAGAAATTTTGGACTACAGGTAAGTATAACTATCTCAGAGAAAGAATGTTATTTTTTTCACTTTAATCTTTATATTTTTAGAGAACAACAAAAATCATACTATATAATATAAAATCTAGAAAAATACACTATTCTTTTTCAAAACAATAGAATATATTGCTGTTTTTCCTATGTCAATCAACTGCACTTTTCCCTGTAGAAAAAATAAATAAATAAAATTACATTCTAAATAGCATAGATAACTGTACTTCTATGATACTATTATGAAACTATTATAGACAAGGATAGAGACATAATATAGAATCTAGGAATAACATACTATAATTCATATCTATATTACAGCCACCACTCAAGCCAAAATAAAAAATAAAACCCCATAAAAGTTTAAGACAAAAGACAAAAATCTTATGGCACTTTCCATATATCACAGCAATATTGGACACAATCAAACCATAATGTAGTCCACACCGCTGTTTAATGAGTTGAAGTCCATCTCTTACCTGTGGATTATTTGTGTCCTTTCTGAAAGCTACGGAAATTCTTTTCTTTGTTTGTTTGTTTATTGCTTCAAGTTACATCTCCATCTTAGTGCCCTTATTCCACCCTTCTCGGTTCCACCCTTCCACCCTCTCCTCCCTCTCCCACTCTTTCTGCTCCTGGGATGAGGAATGTCCCTACATAGGAGCCCCTCTCAGCTCAACAGTCATATGCAAGCTAAGAGCTTCCTCCTCCACTGGGGGCCAACATGGTGGCACTCCTAGGGCAAACTGTCCCCTTAATAGGTAACAAAGTTTATGTTCCTGATCCTTTTGGTGTTTGGTGTATTGGTTGTAGGATAGTTATTCTGAACTATATGGCTAAAATCCAATTATATGTGAGTAGATGCCATGTGCATCTTTCCGAGTCTGGGTTAGCTCACTCAGGATGAAGTTTTCTAGTTCTGTCCACTTGGCTGCAAATTGAAGATTTCCTTGTTTCTGATAGCTGAGTAGTATTCCATTGTGTAAATGTACCACAATTTTTTTTTAATCCATTTGTTGGCTGAGGGACATCTGGGTGGTTTCTAGTTTTTAGCTATTAAAAATAAGGCTGCTATGAACACAGATGAGGCTATGTCCTTATAGTTGGTGAGGAATCATTTGCGTGGATATCCAGAAGTCATATGGATGGGTCTTGAGATAGGGCTATGCCAAGTTTTTTAAGTTACCGCCAGACTGATTTCCATAGAGGTTGTACAAGTTTGCACTCCCACCAGCAATGGAAGAGTGTTTCCCTTTCTTCACACCCTTACCAGCATGTGCTGTCATTTGAGTTTTTGATCTTAGCCATTCTGACAGTTGTGATATGGAATCTCAGAGTTGTCTTGAATTGCATTTCTCTTATGATTAAGTATGTTGAGCATTTATTCAAATGTCTCTGCCATTAGAGGTTCCTCCTTTGTGAATTCTTGGTTTAGCTCTGTTTCCCATTTTTTTTTCCATTGGAGTATTTGGTTTCTTGGTGTTTAATTTCTTGAGTTCTTTATGAATTATGGATATTAGCCCTCAGTTGGAAGTGGGTTGGTAAAGATCTTTTCCCAATCTGTAGGTTGCTGTTTTGTTTGAATGACAGTGTCCTTTGCCTTACAGAAACTTGTCAGTTTCATGAGCTCCAGAGATTCTTAAATGGAAAATCTCATTTTGACATGGTAACAAACCATTATTTATGAATCTGTATTAATACAATAATTGATGAAAAAAACTTTTTTGTTGTTTTGTAGTATTGGTCTTGGGAATCTCAACATACAGAGTTAAGATTTCTACAAGCCAATAATCCTCACCTTTTTAATGAAAAGAAAGTTTCTTTTTGAGATGGAGAGTATTACAGAAAAAAACAACCAATCAATATTTAGAGTTGTGATGCCCAGGCCTAATGGATACATCTACAAAACACTCTCAAACCTATGCTCAGAGAAAATTGGAAGAGGAGATAGAAAGTTTGTAAAAGTCAGCGAACAAGGGAGCTTGCTGTGAGATTGTATGTCCTAATAATATCAGAAAAAATACCCATAAATTCTCACCAACATGGTTTCCTAAATGTGAGCTGAACAAAGACACCAATGAGCATAACAAACCAGATGGGGAAAAACTCACAAGGCATCAACTCTACACCAAAAACTATAGAAAACAGTAAAGCGAGGAATAGGAAAGGTGGTCCTCCCATGGAAGAGCAGAAAAGTCTATCCAGTCCTAAAGTCTCGGCCTTTAAAACATACATACAAGTAATATTATATTGATTCAAATGGTTATATTAGGGAAATATGTATGTATACACCTATACAAATATGTATGCAATAACACTTGATGAAAGATAGGCCATGAGTTTGAAGAACAGGAACTGGTATATGAGAGGAGTTGGAGGTAGAAAAGGGAAAGGAAAAGTAATTAAAATACAATATCATAAATGATCAAATAAACAAAAAAGTTAAACTTATTGTTCCTAATGGGAAAAATTAAAATGTGTTGATTATCACAATTTTAAAAGTGTTATTTCTTAAGACAGCATTTAAATTAAAATACATAGTAACAATTAGTAAATAAATGGTTGACATTTTTCAAATGACATATCTCAAAAGTAGAAACAAATGAGTCCCTGATAAGAAAAATAATTAAGATAGCATTTACAGATTTCCTCTTACCAACTTCTAATTATTTCTCAATTTTTCTAATTTTATTCTCTTCATATTTGAAATATGTGTAACTTATTGCCATCTGTGATCATGGGCCTAAAGTTTAGCTTTTATTTTATATTAATACAAATAAATGCTTCATACTAGTCTTTTTATTAGAAATTTTAGTTATTACTTTTTAAAGTTTGAACTCATCTCTAGATTGCCTTAAGTTCAGCATTTTTACCAATTAAAAACTAATGATATTCCATAACCTTGTGTGTTCCCAAATGTTGCTTATAGATAGGGAATACAATTTTGGTTGAGGGAATGCTATTGAAATTATTCAGTATATAGCCAGTGTGTTTTGTTCTTCATTCCTTTTAAGCATAATTTCTACCTTTAAACTTTATTTCTTCTCTCATTATATTGAAGGGTTAATATGTAGCCCATAAATGTTTTTATTTCCTCAGATGAGAGGAAGAGGTGACAACCATTCCTAAGCCATTCTAGCTTTTCCTGAGCTCTCTTTGGCTGGTTTAACTCAGCTGTTCTGACTCAAACTCTTTTCCAAGCTGATTGATTCAAATTTGCTTCTTTTTGCTTCTGATGAAATTGCACTACCTGGCCTCAAACTAATTTTGGCAATATGTTTTAATATTCTAACTCTTTCTCATTCTCTGGATCATTCTGTCTTCACCTGTGTCTAGCTTGTTTTCTCTCCAACCTATCTCTGTAATTCTATCCCGATTATCACCACTTAGTTAATATATATATATATATATCTTTTTCCCTGTGCTAGTCTTAAGTAGCCTGTTATCAAGAGAGTTGGGCATATACTATTTCTGACACAGTCTGTCAAATGTTTCTCTGATTCATCACTTTACCCCTCAATTAGACTTCACTCTCAAACATGGCTGCTTCCTTCTTTAAACTATCCTCATCTTCATTTTTTGGGATTAAAGACATGTACTAAGGGTTTGTCTGTTTTCCAGGCAGATTATACTGTAATCCAGAGTGTGTATGCATTCCAGCCAGATTACATAGACCTAGAAGGGCTTTGGAAGTGATCCCTTGCCATAGCAGCCATGTTTGTGGATTAAATTTTCTCTATATCTACCCTCTTTACGATTAAGCTAAATATTATACATAGATTAACTATTAAAATGAAACACTTATCAATTCCATAAATTAAGCTGTCTGAATATCCTTATGAAGATCTGTTTTTGTGATGTTCTTCATAACTTCAGTTCTGGTCATCTCTCCTTTAGCAAATGTCCATTTTAGCATCAAGATTTTCAGTCTCCCAATCTGATAAATAATATGTCCTTTTTCAGCCAATTTGTTGAGCCATCCCCATGCAAAGGGGATCATTTTTCTGTGTCATTTGAGTTGGTGCCTTTATGTATCTCTTTCTTCCTTGAGTTGTGCCTTTCATGTGGAAACTTCTCTTATTCAAATCAGAGCTTTATAAATTTTGATGGAACCCTTAGTCTTTCATTGCTTATGGAAATACAGACAAAACTTTTTCCTCAATGTAACACATTTCCTGATTTCCATTCTGATGTTAAAACATCTTTAATATATACAGGTTGATCTAATTCAGTAGTTTTTTTTTAATAATTCTATGTCTCAGCATTGGCATTCAAAAATTTTAAAGTTAATAGAGTATTATTCAGTATATTTCTGAGAGTTATTGTTCCACCTTTCTGTTTATTAAGCATCATACACAGGCCTTCCTATGTAAGATCGAATGTGGGTGATATATAATGGATAATTTCTGTTTTGCATTGTCTGTTTCAGTTGTACAAATGATGATGTTAATTCTGAATTATCAAGAATTGTACCAGACATTTATGTATGTAACACAATACTCTTTAGAGATTTTTGAGTCAGTAATTATACTGATAGATTCAGAAAAATCTAGTAAAACCATAAAAATTGCTTATAGCTCTGATTTTTTAACTGAAGCATATGCACTTTGAATTACTTTAAATATATATCCTGACTTATATAACCTGCCATTCCTGATTTATTTCCATTTGTTTAAAATGTAGGAGCCTCATAAATTGATGTCCCTTTTACTATAAGGGGGAGAATCCAATTAGTTATGTGTGTTCTATGGAATGGAGCTGCTTGCTTTGAGAATATTTGTTATTTATTTCTCGCAAATAACTTCTACAAGTTAATTACCTATTATGAGGTAGTTTCAGCATTAATATAAGGTACTTTGATTTCTTGTGGTTCTGTTCCTGATAATTGACATGGCCTTATTCTTCCTTTTACAATTAGATCAGAGTGCTTTTTAACATACTTTTTTAGTTGGTTTTTTTTTTTTTTACTCTGTTTATGTGCTAAGAAGATCCACTCTAAAATATCATCTTCTCTCTGCATAATGAGTTCAGTAGGGGAATGAGTAGAGGACAAGATAATTATAATATAGTCAATTTGGGGATCTAGGCAGTCCATAAATGTGTCCTGCAGTCTTTGCTTTTCCTGAGTCAACTCTTTCTCTGCTTCATCTGTGAATTGTCTAGGATTGTTTAAGTTTGAATTTCCTTGTAAATCTTGAAACAAATTAGTCAGCGCTTGAGTAGTTAGTCTAATATAGTAGGCCATAGCCAATTAATGTCTCCCAATAATTTTTTATAGTCACTAAGAGTTTGTAACTGATCTGTTCTAGACATTTTGTGTTTGAGTCTTTTGTTGATATAATTTGAATCCTAGATAGGTGATAGAATCTCCACTCTGTATTTTTTCAGGAGTCATCTGTAACCCTCAACTAGGTAATTTTTTTTGGCTTCATTAAATATTCTCTCTAATGTGTTTGGGTCAGAATCTATCAACAAAATATCATCTATATAATGGCAAATTATGGATCAGGGAAAGTGTCTACAAATTATTTCTAGCAGCTGTTGTACAAAGTATTGGCATAGACTTGGACTGTTAACATTATATTGAGGACTAACTTTCCATTGGTATCACTTCCCAGGTTGAGCATTGTTTTAAGTAGGAACTGTAAAAGCAAAATTTTCTCTATCTTGCTTTTGTAGGGGAATAATAAAGAATCACTCTTTAAAATTGATGATGGTTATTATTATGGTTCATCCTTTTGCTAATAAAGTAAAAGGATTCTAGTCTGGAATGGACCCATAGGTATATCAGCTTATTTACAGCTCATAGATCAGTCAGTATCCTGCAATTTCCAGATGTTTTTCAAATGAAAAATAAAGAAGAATTCTAAGGACTTCTACAGTGTTCAATATGTTGAACTCCAAGATTCTTGTACCAGCTTCTCAAATGTCTGTAATTTTTCTTCATAGAGTCATCACCTGCATCTGCTTTTAATGCAGCATATTGACCTTTACCTAACAATTGATTTTCCATGATAGTAACTCCTTTAGAACTATTAAGCTTTTCTATAGTTTCAGCTTCTTCTCTCGATCATGTTAGCCATTGTAATTGATAACTAGCTTCAAGTACAGCTCCTGCTAAGTTTTTCCAGTCTTCACAGATAATTCTGTTTTGGATAGCCAAGGTATTTAGCATCTGTCTCACATAGGATGAGTGCATTCAATAAGTTACTATTGATTCTTAAAAATGGTTAAGGTCTTGTATTTTAATAGGATTCCAGGCTTGTTTACTATCTTACCATTTTTCTAGCATTTCTTAACAAGTAACTGGCAAAGGAAGTAGGGGAGGTTGCATTTTCTCAATTTCATTAACAGGTGGTGCTGTAGGTTCAATGGGCTATCTTGATTCTCAATTTTATTAGGTTCCGTAGATTCACAATTAAGCACTTCATGTTCTCTTACTTCCTCAGTCTCTTTTCTGTTAACCCTTTGTACTATCACAGCTATTTTTTGTTGTTGTATGGTTATTTTTTTCTTGTTGTACAGTTATCTTTTAAATATTTTTGAGAGGAAATATATAAAGCAGTTGCAATAAGTACATCAATGGCTCTATCAAGTAAAAATTTTAAGCCCCTCAACTCTTATCCTTTGTCTTAAGGGGTCTGAAATAGAGTTTTCAGTGCAGAAAAGTCTGTCTATGCAATTACAATTATCTTTTATTGTGGTTTATTGTGATTCACTGTCTCAGAGGCTTCTGTGGCTCTGCAGTCCCCTTAGTCTCTTTGACTTTTGAACTGAAATCGAAGAACTGATGCTTCCTCTGGAGACGATCTTAGGTGGATTTCTCCTCTTCAGCTTTCTATCAGAAATGTCCTGTCCTCTGAGATGTTTCTGTCATGTCTTCTTTCTACAATGTTAGTAGGCTTTCTCTTTCTATAATCACATTGGCTTTTCTTGCTAATTATGTTGAGAACCAGATCTAAACGTTGTTTTTATTTCCACAGATGAGGGGATGAGATGAGAGACATTTCCAAGCCTTTCTAAATTCTCACTGGCTAATTCAACTCAGCTGTCCTGAACCAAACTCTTCTCCTAGCTGACTGGTGAAAACTGGTTTCTCTTGGTTTTGACTGAATTGCTCTGCCTGGCCTCAGACTAATTCTGGCAATATGTTTAATCTTCCCGCTCCTTTTCATTCCCTAGCTAGTTCTGTTTTCAGCTGTTTCTGGCATGTTCTCTCTGTAACCTGTCTCTGTAAAACTGTCCAGACAAAAAACTCTTAGTAAAAATGCTGTTTAAAAACTCTTCTGTCTCCGTTCACTGCTCTTAAATAGCTTCCCTTTCCTCCCTGTTCTTGGGAGAGTTGAATATATCCTATCTCTGACTCATTCTGTCAGATATTTCTTGGTTTCATCACTTTGCCTGACTTTGAATTAAATGTCACTTTCAAACATGTCTGTTTCTATAAACTAGCATTACCTTTATAGTTTGGGATTAAATATGTGTGCCTGTTAATCTAGAATTTGTCTGCATTCCAGATGGATTACATAAACCTAGAAGGGCTTTAGATGTGCACACTTACCAGAACATCAATGTTGCTGGATTAAAATTTGTCTACAGTTACCTCAAAGTCCTTCAATACTTTGTTTAGAAATTTCTTATACTCTACCTTTTCCAAATTCTAAGATTACAGACATAATCCTTTTAGCTTTCTGTAGTTGTATAGTATAGTACAAAGACCTCTACAACCAAATATGTAGTGATACATGTCTTAGTCACATTTATCAGAATAGCCTCAAAAATTTCTATGACCAACTTTAACTACTTAGGTAACCTTTAAGATAGCATGTTTTTCTGTATACTTGTTTTCTTTTGAACTCTTACTAGCTGTATCTTTATGTATGGATCATACCAGTACAGATATTTTTTGTTGTTTTCTCTGAATTTTTCATGTTACTGTTTTTATTATTCAAGTAGCCCTCTTATTAAACACTAATTTGCTTATTCCACATTCACTTATCAGCAATGAATGCCACATACTACCTCTCTCATCTTTCTCTCTACATATATATGTATAGGTGTACACATATGTATATATATGCATATACATATTTATATCTCTATATATGGGGGTGTACCTCATGCACATATATATGTACATATGCATGTATAATTGTTAACTCCAATGATCAGCTTGATAAGATCTAGAGTTATCTAGAAGTCAACTTCAGAATATAGCTGTGGATATATGTTTTGTCAGGAAAATTGATCTGCTGAGGCTGCTGTCAAAAATTGCATGAAAGCATCCGAGTAGTATCTCATGTTCTATTTTTCTGTTTTTCTGACCACAAATGTAGTGCGCCAACCACTTCATGCTCCTGCTTCTCTGTTGTTCTCACAAGGATTATACTTTTGAACTATGATCCAAGCTACCCTTTTCTCGGGAGTTACTATTGTCAGAATATTATGCCAAAGAAACAGGAAAAGTAACTAATGCAGTGTATGTAAATAACATTCTTACTTGTGCCATGGCTCTGAAGGTGAAGACATAGATTGATGCACTATAATGTTCTCAGCTTCTGGTAGAGATTTCTTCCTGCATTGTCTCATGCAAGAGACAAAGGGAGTAATTATTCTGAAAACATGAAATAATAGGAACAAGATCATTCTGATAACAACAGGCAAAAATGTACTAACATAACAACCAATTCTCATGATAACCCTCATTGTAACTCTCTTATTAGGCATCATTCTTATTATTCACTCACCTCCCAACTAAATGTCAAGTCCCAAGATTGTGGCCATAAAGACAAACTTTCTAACTAACATTTGAAAGTTGGAAGATGTATTCAAACAAATTAAAACATATGCATACCTTCTAAGTTCACATCACACTGAAATGCTAAATACAGAGGGTTCCTTTCTTATCCTTCTCCTTCTAGTCAACATAACAGAATTATTCCTTGATGAAAAGCAATGAAGCTAGAGTTTATGGTATGATATAGTTCTTACTTGAAAATTGTTCCCAAATCTGAGATATATAAGTTCTGACTTGGGTTTGAATAACACATTTGAAAAATTGTAGCTATTTGTTTGGTATTATGGATTTAATGTAAGTAGGATTTTCTTAATAATATTTTGTAACTTGAAGAAATAAATAAAATTGAAAAAATATTTAATAATAAATATAACAATATACAATATCTTGCTTGTCTATGTTTATGATAACATAATTATTTTAATAGATTATTACACCACTGACCTACTATATAAATTTTCTTTGCTAGATGATGAAAAACAGATCAAAAGGTTCCATGCAGATGACAGAGTAGGAAGTACTAAAATATATCTTCCCACTGAGACAAAACTGAACTGGAAGATTCACTCTAATGATACTAGTTTAAAATTCTGGTATGAATCACAATCTTAAAATGTCAGTGGCTTGATGGCCTAGGTGCTAAATTACAGAAAAAATTAAATCTTTGCCGTGTGTGTGTGTGTGTGTGTGTGTGTGTGTGTATGTGTGTGTGTGTATTCATGTACATGGATCCACATGAATGTACCTTGGTGTTTGCATGGAGGCCAGAAGATAGCTTCTGAGAGTGAGCTCTCTTCTTCAGTCTTAGTTTCTGAGATCAGACTGAGCTCATTGTGATTCAATTGCAAATAAATTTACATGCTGATACATATAACTGATCAATTTTATTCATTTTATTATGTTTGGTCTCTGTGCTTTCTTCCTTTAACAAAAATATTGAAGATGGTTCTTTCATAATTGCCATATAACTTTTAAGAGTCATAATTAAGAAAAAAAACTATGGTTCTGATTTATTTTGCTTAATTTATCTGGTTACCTGTATCCTCCCTCTAATCTACTCTTCTTATCATCAAGTTAATTCTCCTGATTGTTTAGGCAAGCTTAGGTCTTTCTTATCAGAAAGAAAGAAAAACAATATAAAAAGACAGACTGCCTTCTGAAAAAACTGCTATTAGCATCACTGGAGAGTCAGTATTGTGGAACACTTTCTGTTCTTATTATTGGTATTTCCACTCTCCCTACTCCTTGTTAATCCAAGCACAAACTTACAATAATATCATATATTAAGATTTTTTTCCCCTTAAACATCAACAAACAAATGGTAAATGTGAAGGAAGTCATCATTCCTGTTGAAGCCATCAGTGGCACTCATACCACAGGACTCCTGCTTTCTCTGTATTTCTTGGGTGGGAGTTTTCTTTCTAATATCTTCTGTATGGCTGGGTTTATGGATAGATATAGTTTAAATTTGCCTTTTTGAAAAATATTTTGTTTTCTCCATCTATGGTCATTAAAAGTTTTGCTGAATATAGTAGTCTGTGATGACTATGGTCTCTTAGTGTCTGTAAGATGTCTGTCCAGGTCATTGTGGCTTTTAGAGTCAATGTTGAGAAGTTGGATGTAATTCTGAAAGGTATGTTTTTATATGTTACTTGACATTTTTCCCTTGAAGCTTTTAATATTCTTTCTTTGTTCTGTACATTGAGTGTTTAGTTATTATGTGGCAGGAGGATTTTCATTTTTATTGCAATCTATTTGGTGTTCTGTAAGCTTGTTGTATGTTTATAAGCATCTCTTTCTTTAGGTTGTGGAAAATTTTTTTTTATAATTTTGTTGAAAATGTTTTCTGTTCCTTGGAGTTGGGAGTCTTCTACTCCTATTATTTTTAGGTTTGGTCTTTTCATAGTGTCCCAGATTTCTTGAGTGTTTTGTGTCAGGTACTTTTTAGAATTCAATTTTTTTTTGACAAATGTATTGATGTCTTCAATCATATTTTCTACCTCTGAGATTCTCTCTTATATCTCTGGTATTCTGTTGGTGATGCTTGTGTCTTTAGTTCCAGTTCTCTTCCCTAAGTTTTCCAATTCCAGGATTCCCACAGTTTGTGTTTTGTTTAATGATTCTATTTCCATTTTCACATCTTGAATAGTTTTATTTATTTCCTTCACTGGTTTGACTCTGTTTTCCTGTCTTTTATTTATTTGTTTCCTTCACTTGTTTATTTGTACATTTCTTTAAGAGATTTATTCATATCCTCTTTTAAGGCCTTTATAATCTATATAAAGTTAGATTTAAGCTTGTATTCTTTTGCTTTAACTGGGTCAGGTTGTCCAGGACTTGCTGCCATAGGATATCTGAATTCTAATGATGGCATATTGCCCTGGTTCTTACACTGGCCTTTAAACATATGGTTATCCCTGTTATTGGCTGGATGTTCCTGATGCTGACAGGACTCTTCCTTGTGGAGGAAGGTAGAGCCTTGAACATGATAGTGGAGCAAAGGGAAAAGCAGGCTACTCACTTCTTCTGGCTGGGTGTTCCTGAGGACCTGGAGGCCTTGGGGGAATTTAATTTGAATTTCCTGGTACAGCAGGCTTGGTGATGGGAGGGGGAGCAGAGTTCAGACAATGGCACTCAGGAGACAGCACACTATTCTGGGCAGCTGGGCATACCCTAGGGGATCTGGGGGTCAGGAGATTTCAGGGAGAGGGGGATCTCACATGGGTGTTCTGGGTGCAGTTGGACTTATTGGAATCTGCAGATCAGTGGTTCAAAGGTACAGCTTGGTCAGAAAACACACAGTTAAGGACAGCTGGATATGTTTCTAATGACTGGGAGGGCAGGGGATTTGATGAGGATTGGAAGGTGTTTAACCTGGATTTCCTGGTTCAGCAGGCTTGTAGACCTGAAGAGATCTTCATCAACCCTACATCTGACAGAGGGCTAATATCCAAAATATATAAAGAACTCAAGATATTGCACACCAACAAACCAAATAATTCAATTGAAAATGGGGTACACAGTTAAACCAAGAAAAATCCCTGTCTGAAAAGCACTTAAGGAAATGTTCAAAGTCCTTAGTCATTAGCAAAATGCAAATCAAAAAGATTCTGAAATCCTATTTTACATCTGTCAGAATGGCTAAGATCAAAAATACAACAAGTAGCCGGGCGGTGGTGGCGCATGCCTTTAATCCCAGCACTTGGGAGGCAGAGGCAGGCGGATCTTTGCGAGTTCGAGGCCAGCCTGGTCTACAAAGCGAGTCCAGGACAGCCAGAGCTGTTAAACAGAGAAACCCTGTCTCGAAAAACCAAAAAAAAAAAAAAAAAAAAAAAACACCACCAAAAAAACAAAAAACAAAAAACAAAAAACAAAAATACAACAAGTTACAGCACATGCAGGAGAGGATATGGAGAAAGGGGAACCATCCTCCATTGCTCAAAATCAATTTGGTGATTTTTCAGAAAACTTGGAATAGTTCTACCTCAAGACACAGCTATACTTCTCCTTGGCATATACTCAAAAGATGATCCATCATACCCCAGGGACATTAAGTCAGCTATGTTCATAGGAGCCTTATTCATAATGCCTCGAACCTGGAAACCACTTCGAGGTCCCTCAACAAAAGAAAGGATAAAGACAGTATGGTAAATTTATACAATGGAATACTACTCAGCAATTAACAACAAGGACATCATGAAATTTGCAGGAAAATGGATGTAACTAGAAAAATATGCTAAATAATTTTACCAAGACCCAGCATGACATACGTGATATGTCATCATTCATAAGTGGATAATAGCATATAATACAGGGTAATCGTACCACAATCCAGAAACCCAAAGAAGCTAAGTTCTGGGTGTACATCCAAATGATTGCTCTCCAAACGACAAGGATGTTTCCTCATCTATGTTCATAGCAGGCTTATTTGTAATAGCTAGGGACTGGAAACAACTCAGATGTCCCTCAACTGAGGAATGGATAAAAATGTGGTACATCTACACAATGGACTAGTACTCAGCCATCAGAAACAACGAAATCATGCAATTTGCAGCCAAATGGCTAGAACTAGAGAAGGTCATCCTGAGTGAGCTAACCCAGTCTCATAAGGATGCACATGGCATCTATTCACTTATAATCAGATTTTAGCCATATAGCACAGGATAACTATACTACAGTCAATGCAACAAAGGGAACGGGAACATAGACTTTGTTACCTATCAATGAGACACTTTGCCCTAGTGGGGCTCCCTTGTAGGCGCCCACTGTATGATAAGACTCTTGGCCCTCATATGACTGCTGAACTTGGGCGGGGGACTGATATATAGGGACACTACACTCCAGAGGAGTGGGATGGAAGGGATGGAGGTAGAGGGTTGAAGGTGGGACTGGGAGGAGTTGAAAGAGGGTAGTGTGATGGAGAAGTAACCTGAAGTAATAAATTTAAAAAAAAATTAAAAAAAAAAACGAAACAAACAAACAAGAAAAGAAGCTAAGTAGCAAGGAGGGCCCAAGCGAGGAAGGTTGAATCTCACTCACAAGGGGAAATGGAATGGACATCAGAAGCTGATGAGGAGAGGGAATGGAGTGGGAATGGGGTGAGGAGGGGAATGAGGTGGAAGGGATGAGTGAGAATAGAAGCTGATGGGAGGATCTCTGGGACAAGCTGGAAACCTGCAACAGAGTAGCATCCTGGGAGGATATGGGGTGACTGCAGATGATACTACTAGCAGAGGGGATATGAAGGCTGAAGTGGTCACCCCTATAGCCAGGAAGGACTTCCAGTGGAGTCAACCCAACCCACCAATCAACCCACAAAACTTTAGACCGAAAATTTACCCTGCTGAGAGGATTTGTCAGGATAAAGTTGTAGCACAGTTTGAAGACAGGCAGCAGATGACTGACCCAATTTGAGATACATCCCATGGGAGAGAGTCATCCCCTGACACTATTACTAATAGTCTGCTATGCCTGCATACATGAGCCTAGCAAACTGTACTCTGAGAGTATGGAACAGATACTGAGACCTACAGACAAACATTAGATGGAGATCTGGGAATCTTGTGGAATAGTTGGGGAAGGATAGAGGAACCTGAAGGGGACAAGAACTCTACAAGAAGACTAGCAGAGCCATGTAACCTGGACGCATGAGGATCACAGAGACTGAACCATGAATTTAAGAGGACACATGGACTAGACCTAGGCCTCTTACACTTATGGAGTTGATAGGAATCTTGTTCTTCATGTGGGTGCCCTAGCAATTGGAGTGGACCCTGTCCCTGACTTGGACTCTATTATTTGCTGTTGGACCACTCTCCCCTAGCTGGGATTCCTAGTCTAGCCTCAGTTGAGGATGATTCATTTAGTCCTGAAATGACATGAAGAGTCATGATACAATGGTTGGGGGGGGGCGCTTTTCAATGAGAAGAGTGGGGGCAGAGGGTGAGAGAGTGAGAGTGGGAAGAGAATAAGGAATGGACTGCAATCAAGATGCAAAGTGAAAAAAATAAAGACAGAAAAAAGATCTATATTGTGAGCATTATAGGAGGGTGAGCAGCTAAGAGATAGTTCTTTATATGAAATATATATATATATATATATATATATATATATATGGAGAAAGTGTTCTAAGTTAACAATTTTGAATTAAAATAATATAATAGCACCCATATAATTATTGGAAATAATATAGACCATTTTTCAAAAAGCTATAGCATGACTAAGCATCAATAAAAAGTAAATAACTCTTCATTTTCTCATGTATTTGTGAATAAAATGGTTATAGGTGAAATACATTACTTATAATTTAAATTTTTCATAAAAATATGTTAAAATACCAATGTGGCCAAATATAATCTTAATTTTGTATCAATATACAAAGATCAATACCGATGTAGCCCAATACAATCCTAATTTTACATTAATATACAAGGGTAAATACCATTGTGGCCAAATATAATCTTAATTTTGTATCAATATACAAAGATCAATACTGATGTAGACCTATACAATCTTAATTTTGCATTAATATACGATGATCAATACCAATTTAGCCAAATATAATATTAATTTTGTATCAGTATACAAAGGTATAAGGCTATATTCAATAATCTGTCCTTTTTTCTTGATCTTTCCTATACTATGTCTATGTCCCATTTTTCTCAAGTCTGTTCACTCCTATATAGGAGAGAAAGGAGGATACAGAAAAGCAAAAGAGAGAAGTCCCTGGGTCTAACCTCCAAAACCCATTTAACAAGACCATTGGACACATTGGTATTGATCAAAATTAATTTTGTATATTGATACAAAATTAAGGATAATGCTTCTTAAAGGTATTGTTCATAATAATACTTAAAAATGAAATGTCAAGTTTTGACCTCTCACTACCAACCAACATAAACTGTTTAGGATAATTAAGAAACGGAAACTAATAGTCATGAAAACGTGTCATTTTGTTAGTTACTATGACAGTCTATCACAGTTATTTTCTAAGCTACTCAGAAATCAAGTTGCTAAGAGACAAGCAATATTTGCTTATCTAAATATAAGAGATAGATAGGGCATCTTCAAAAACCTCAAGAGATCTGCAGAATATGGCATTCAAAGATGTTTTTTTAACTTAAGATTTTTTGATATCGAGACATGTCAGCTCCTGACAGCACCCCCTATTCTACTCCAAGTAGAAGATGAGCATCGAAGAATCTCCAGTGGGAGATGATTGAATTGGTGGTAAGCTGTTCTCTTGGCAAGAAAAACCCCTTGCTTCAACTGTAGACAGACTTCTGTCCAAAAAGGACAAAACTTGGAAGCAGATAAGTCGACAGCCTAGCTCTGCCAAGACAGGGTAGGTAAGTCCTTCATAATTCCTGCTCTACAACCAATGTCTGTCAGAGAAATGGAGCCAAATGGCTGAAGATTGATGCTGTAATGTATGGAGAGAAAATGAGAACTGTCCAGGCAGCCACTGGTATGTCATTTTTTAGTTTTGGAAGCTACAGGCCCTGCACTTCCTATATAATCAGATATATTTATCCCTCTCAGGTCTCTGAGGTGGTTGAAGAATAGATAGCTAGAGTCTCATAGTTAAATTTTGAGTTGTTTAGGAATCAAGAGGGTGTTCTGGATCTAAGAAGATATTTTTAAAATTATGAGGCAAGTTAGTATGAAAGCTGAGTTAGATATAGAACTTTAAACTCATGGAGATGGTTAGATAGTAGAATGTTAAAGTCAGGTGCCAAATACATATGGACTGGACATTGGGAATGTATGCTAAGCCATATAACTCTTATAATTGTGGCCTATTTATTTCTGTTGTTTTGTATTGTATATATAGTTATAAGAAAAAGAACCGTTTTTTGGACTGAAAGGGAGAGCTGTTGGGGGGGAAAAAGAAATACCTTAAACTAAAAAAAAGAAGGGAAGGGGATGGGAGGGTTGAGGGGGAGGAGGGTGGAAGGGTGCGACTGGAGGGGGGAGTAGGGAGGGGATTGTGATTGAGATGTAACTTGAAGAAATAAAAAATAAATTATTAAAAAAATACGTTAAAATAAAATGCTGATACTTTTGTGAAGTGAAAAAGTATGATTAATTTCATAAATTTCAATACATTGAAACTTACAGTTTTTAAGTTTAAATATTAAGACCATATTTATACATGTATATGTGCATATATATATATATATAAAACATGTATGTTTTAGATTGACATAATAGTTTTTGTCATTTTCAGACTAATAAATTCCATTAAAATTTATTGTAATTATTTTGCCATGTATTACATGTAAGGCCGCAATTGAGATATACAAATAATCAACATTTTTCATTATTTTCTTGTATAATTTATTTTTTTCTTTTATTTGAATATCTACAGTTTTTACTACTTTATTCTTTGTTCACTTTGTACTCTGCTGTTAATTTATTCTTCCCATCCAAATGAACTTTCTTTATTTTTGTCTTTTGCTTTTCTTCTTTATATTTTATATTTATAGTTTGAAGTATGAAGTGGGGAAGCAGGTGTGAAGTGATTATAATGGAAATATCCAATAAGTATAGAAGCATACTATAAGCATTGAGAATAAAAATAATGGCAGAAAGGAAGGTACTAAGAGATGAGTCATCACACAATGCTTGATAGCAAATATCAGAGAACAAAGCCAAAAATCAAATTAACTAATACCCTATTTAAAAAAAAATCAAAGTAAGTGTAAGGAGTAAATCCTAGGTATGGGATTAGGAACAAAGAGGGTGCTTTGTCATTCAGTATGGGTATTCTCATGTTCTGTAAGCCTCTCGGTAGTAGAACTGAATGTATTTTAAAGGTTTGATATTAAAAACAAGTCGTCTGACTAGATTCTTTTTTTATTATTATATAATGTTTCCTACAACAAATGATGGATATTGATGGCTGTCAATTTGACTACATATGAAATTAAACTAAACCACAAGCAGCTGGAAAAAACTTTGAGGGATTTTCTTTATCAAATCACTTGAAATAAGAAAACACAAACTTAATAGAGATCTTTTGACGTGCAGCATAGAGGAATTTCAAGCCAGCAACATGGCTGCTCTGGCAAAGGGCTCAAATCCAAAGATTTTCTACCTCTATGTGATCCAGCTAGAATGTAGATTCATTCTGGATTGCAATATAATGTGGCTGGAATATGGACACATCTGTAGTACACAATTTAATTTCAAACTATGAAGGTAAGGATAGTTTATAGAAGAATGAAGCCTTGTTTGAAAGTGAAGTCTCATTGAAGGGCAGACAAAGTGATAAGTCATAGAAAGATTTGACAGAGTAGGAAAGATACGAAATGCTCAACTCTCATGAAAACATTACAGGATAGAGAGGGTACTGAAGAGCAGTGAGGGAGAGAAGGGAGACTTTTGCTTTTTGCCAAAAGTTTTTTATTAGGACAGTTTTACAAAGACCAGGTTGAAGAGAGAAAAAGCTAGACATAAGTGAAGACAGAATGAGCTAGAAAATGAGAGCCCAAAAGATTAAAACATATTGCCAGAATTAGATTGAGGCCAGGCAGAGCAATTTAGTCAAATGATAAGAGAAGCCAGCTTGAATTAGTCAATTGGGAGAGGAGTTTAGGACAGAACAGCTTAGTTGAACCAGCTAGCCAGAGTTCAGAAAGAGCTAGAAATATTGTTAACTGCTCTCATCTCATCCCTCATATGAGAAATTAAAAACATTTACATCTGGTGGCAAAGGTGGTTGGAAGAAACCCAACATGATTGGAGAAGGCAAAATCCCACCAAAATTGCCAAAAGGAGAGGGTATCTGACAGAAACATGGAAGAGGACTGGAGACTCATGCAGTGGTCTGTTATGAATTCTAAATGTTTTTTAATCTGCTCCCAGAGGCCTGACTGCTATGCTAGGCCATAAGTGCACCAACTGATGCTAATAAATACTGAGGCCTGTGATTAGGCAAAGAGAGAGGTAGGCAGGGCAAGCGTTCACAGGATACAGGAGTAGGCAAAAAGGTTCATGGGAAGAAGAAATCAGAGTCAGGAAGCAGGACACACACCTTTGGTGTGAGAAAAGAACCTCATTCCATGTGGCCTGGAACATCACCATAACATGGAGAATAACAGCCCAGGGAACATAAATATAGAGTTGTATTTGTGGATTAGAATTAAGGGCTAGCTTATATGGGCTAATGAGGGGGTGATATTATACATTCTAAATGTTAATTAATTGGTCCTGCTTGCTGTCTGTTATTTACATTGTCTCTGATTTGTTGAATAAATGCTGAGGCCTGAAATTGGGCAAAGTCAGAGGTAGGCAGGACTAAGGTGCTCAGGCTTTGGAAACTGAGAGGTTTATGGAAGAAGAAGAAGCCTACAAGACAAGCAGCTGAAGTAAGAAGGAAGACACATGCCATAGGATAGAGAAAATAACCTCATTCCACATGACCTGAACATTGGCATAGTGTGGAGAAAAACAGCACAGGGGATGTATGTATATTATATGGGGTTTTATTCAAAAATAAAATTAAGAGCTAGCTGAGATGGGCCAAGATTGCTCAATTCAAGCCAAGACTTGTTAAAATCCATGTGGTGTCTGTGTGCTCATTTATAATGGCTGGTTAAGAATTAACAGCTGCCAATCAGTTAGCACTAATATAAATACTGTTAAACAATTTAATTAATTATTTCTACAGGCTAAAATTGTACAATCCAGGCAAAGGCTTGATAAAATCCACCAGGTGTCTGTGTGTGCTCATTAATATTGACCTGTTGAGGATTAAAACTGCCAACCAATTAACTATAATTTAAATACTGGTAAATAATTTAAATATCTGTTTCTGTCTGACAGAAAGCCTCAAAGCAGAAGTTCACTTGGTATTACTTTGTGAGAAAGGATCAGTTCTTTGAGTATTGCTAGAAGCCCGAAGAGACTCAGGAGATTCCAGAGATCCAGGAGTCTCTGAGTCCCTAGATCACAGAAAATCAGCATAAAAGGTACTTCTAATTATATAGACAGAGTTTTCTTGCATTAAAAAATGGGAACCTCTAATTCATATCCCCTGAGAGCAAGGATAGAAATTGAGGGTATAAAAATGTTACTTGAAAATGTAATCACTTTCCTTATTGCAACTGTGAACACCAGAGTAAACTCCTCCTTAGTTTCAATTGTAATCTTTATGTATTTTGTCACCAAATAAATACAAAGGGTGGGAGGGTGGAACTAGCAGAAGGGGAGGGAGAGGGTTGGGATTGGAAAGTGAAATAAATAATTAAAATTTTTTTTTAGAAAAGCTTTAAAAATAAGGTTGAGTTCAACAACTTCAAAAAATAAAACAAAAAAACCAAATTTGAAAAATAACTACATAAGAAGACAAAATAACTGTACAACAAGAAAAATTAGCTATGATAGTACAAAGACTTGACAGACAAGGGTCAGGAAGTAAGAAAACAGGGTCAAGGTAGATAGTCCATTGAATGTATGCCACCACCTCTTAATGAAATTGAAGAAAGACTATCAATTCAGTAGCTTTCCTAGTTATCTTTGAACAAATGCCAGAAAATGGTTGAAGTACACAAAATAAACAAACTAGCCTGGAATCCTGTTAAAATGCAAAATCTTAAACATCTGAAACAATCCATAGTTACTTATGAAATGCACTCATCCTGTGGAATACAGATATTAAATACCTGGACTACCCAAAGCACAGTTATCCCCAAGACTGGAAATATTGAGCAGGAGCTATACTGGAAGCTGGTTCTCAGTTACAATGGCTGACATGCTGCTGAGAAGAAGCTGCAATTATAGAAAATTCTAATAGGTCTACAGGTGTTAATATCATGAAAATCAATTATTGGGTGAAGATCAATATGATGATTTAAAAGCAGATGTAATTTGATGATTCTATTGTGCAATATACTTTGTTAGCTTTTTTTTTTTTTTTAAAGCTTCAGGTAGGGTGGAGGAAGAAGGAAAAAGATCTATGTCATTAACAAAGATTATGCAAAGTCCCAGAGAGATCTTTACTATTTTTTTTAACGTAGATTAACACCCTCTTCTACGAACAGGGCAATATCAGATCCAGATGCTAGATGGGTATTAAGTGAAACTCCAGCTTTTGAAAATGCAAAGTTTAAAACAGTTCTTAGACCTTTAAAATTCCAATTGGCACTCATGGCTGAATGGGATAGAACTACTGCTGATATTGGCCCTTATGATCATGTAATTGTACATAGTCAATAATCCTAGATATCACAATGTTCATTGTTTTAACTGTGGGAGGCGAGGCCATTTGAAAAAGGATTGTAGGCAAGGCATTCCTAAAGACTTTTCTAGTAGACCTTAGTCTTTCATGATTTGTATAACGTATGGTGAAGGTAGGCATTGGACTAATGAGTACTAATCAGCAAGAGATATAGGAGGTAATCCCTTACTGATAGGAAATTCACTTTGAGATAATTCTTTAAATAAGGGGAAACTTCCTAAGGGGGTTCACTCCTACTCCAGTTACAAATAATATATGTCAGGTATTTCTTGTCATCAATCCACAGAGCAACTAGGGAAAACTAATTAGAAAACTAATTGAAAACCTAATGGATGCTACAGAAAGACACACTGTCCTAGACTTCGTTATAAGTACAAATCTCACATTATTATAAAAAATTCAATGCTATAAAATACCCATTTGAGTTCATGGACCTTTAGTCCCAAATACAGTAGGATGGTGTTATAATAGTCTAGCAATTCAAGGATTCACTTTGGAACAAGGAATTATAGGTGAAAACTTCAAGGATACTATTAGGATTGTGGTTTATGTAAAGAAAAATATGTATCTTAAAGTGAGAGATAGGATTGATCAGCTTTTACTGCTTACATATTTCAAAGGCAAAGCAGTTCCAACAGAAAGAACTGGAATATTTGGAAGTACTGGAAGACAAGATTTTTGCCAAACAGTTATCAATGACCAGAAGCTAATATTGAAATTAAAGTTAGATGGTATTGAAATGGAAGGTTTGGTGAACACAGGAGCTTATGTAACTATAATCTCAGAGAATTATGGAAACCACGTTGGCCCCTTCAGAAGGCATCTACACAGTTTGTAGGGATGGAAACACTATTTCAAATAAAACAAAGTATAAGACAAATTAAATATGTGGGACCAGAATGTCAAATAGGAAGATTAAAGCCTTATGTGGCAGATATAGCTATAAAACTATGGGGAAGAGATCTACTATAACAATGGGGAGCTCAGATTAATATTTCTTCAATCTCATAAAATGTGTATCAATTTTAACTGACAGAGTATACTATCATCTTATAAAATATATCTTGATTGATTCTGTGTTTAAATGGGTAAGAAGCCCAGGTCCCTTGTGTGGAGCTGGGCATGGATTCTGAGTGTCTAAGTGTCTAGTTTAAAGGTAAGAAATGCTAGCTCTTGATATGTGTGGATTCAAAAACCTAATTGTACCTTGATAATCAGAAAGGAGGAATAGGGACTTCAAAAATAGACTCAATAATGCTTTATTAACTTTAGATAGTTTGAATGTCAATGAAGTAGGGACAACAGCTGCTAAAGATATTGGATTATAGAAAAAACTACTGCATTAGGTCAACCTGTATTCTTTAAAGGTGTCTTAACATCAGAATTTAGTCAGGGAATGTGTGACTTTGGGGGGGAGGTTTTGTCTGTATTTCTAGAACTGATGAAATACTATGGTTTCCACCAAAATTTATAAAGATATGATCTGAATAGGAAAAACTTCCTTTGGTGAACTGGTTATTGTATAGTTATCCTCTACTGTATGGCTAAAATCCAACTATAAGTGAATAGATAAGAGAACATGAACATAGACTTTTTTTTTCCTTTCAATGAGACACTTTGTCCTAGTGGTGCTGCCTTGTAGGGCTCCAGTTTCTGAGGAAGCTCTTGAACCTCATATGACTGCTACACTGGGGCGGGGACTGTTTTGTAGAGACACTCCACTCCAGAGGAGTGGGATGGAAGGGTTAGGGGGTAGAGTATGGGAGGGTGGGACTGGGAAGGGTGGAAAGAAGACACTATGATGGAGATGTAACCTGAAGTAATAAATAAATATTAAAAAAATTAAAAAAGAGAAACTTCCACATGAAAGGCACAGCTCAAGGAAGGAAGAGTCACAGAAAGACTGTAACTGAAATGACACAGAAAAATGATTCCTCCTGCATGGGGACAGTTCAACAAACTTCCTGAAAAAAAAATACAGATCTTTCATCAGCCTAGGAAACTGGAAAACTTTGATGCAGAGATGGATACATGTTGAAGAACGGAGATCAGGACTGCAGTTGTGAAAGATCATCACATCAGTGGATCTTCAAAAGGGGATTCATTCTGCTTAGCTAATGGGATTGATATTTCTGTTGCATTAGTTAAATTGTGTACAATTTTTAGCTTAAACAGAAAGGGGAAAGATGTAGAGAAATTTTTATCCAACAGCATGACTACTCTGGCAAGGGGTCATATCCTAAGACCTAGGTCCTTATCATCTGGCTGGAATGTAGACACACTCTAGACGATAATGATATCTGGCTGGAACACAGACATTCCCTTAGTACATACTTCTAATCCCAAACAATGAAGGTAAGGAGGGTTTATAAAAGGAGGCAGCCATGTTTGAAAGTGACATCTAATTGAGGAGTAGACAAAGAAATAATCAGAGAAACATTTGACAGAATGAGTCAGAGATAGAATACACCCAACTCTTAGGAGAACAGGATAGGGAAGAGAGGTTACTCAAGAGCAGTGCAGGGCCAGAAGAGAATGTTTTTTTCACTGAGATCCTTACAGGGAGTTTTTTGTTTTTTTCTAACCAGGAATGTTTTACAAAGACAGGTTTCAGAGAGAACAGTCTAGAAACAGATGAAGACAAGGGAGCCAGAGAATGACAAGGAGCCAGAAAGTCTTTCTAAATTTTACTAAAATTTCAAGAGAGGGGAAAAAGCCTGATTCTTCATCACTTAGGAGCTTATTAAAAATTAGCTTATTATAAATCCAAGAGGGATTGAGTAAAACTAGGCTGGGACAGTCAACTAAATAAATTAAGAAGGGAAGGAAAGGAAGGAAATTGAAAGGAATTTAGGGGAAATTCAGGGAGTGAAAGAACATAGAATAGTTTGTTTTAATTTTCTTGTGTAGTATATTCAGTAAATAGCTGATTTATCAGAATATCTGGTAATTCTCTGGCTATAAATTCAAACACACAAGTAGTACAGCAATCCATTATATATTCTGAATATTAATTAATCTGCGTCCAAAGGCCTGCCTGCTGTGCCAGGCCATAAGTACACCAAGTGAGGCTGTGTTACCTTGCTTGCTAACCATTGTCTCTGATTGGTTGAATAAATGCTGCAGCCTTGATTGGGCAGAGAGAGAGGTAGGTGGGGTAAAGGCTGGTGGGCTCTTGAGGAGGGGAAAGGATCATGGGAAGAAGAAGCAAGAGGGAGGAAGGAGAAGATATGCCATGGATTAAATAGAAGAACATCTCCATGTAATAGCATGGAGAATAACAGCCCAAGGGGACGTATGTATACACTGGGGTTTTATTTGGGGAATAACATTAAAAGCTAGCTTAGCTGGACTAAGATTACACAATCCAACCTAAATCTTGTTAAAATCCATCAGGTGTCTCATTTATAATGATCATTTATAATGGAGGGTTAAGGATTAACACTGTCAATCAATTACTTATAATATAAATACTGCTAATAATTTAATTATTTCAACATATGGCACCTGACATATGACAGTGAGAATCCATGCTTACAGCCTGAGAAATGCTGGGTGAAAGGAGGTTTCCTACCCAAAGAACTGGGAACTGAACCTGAATGCATTTCAAAAGTGCATCTCCTTTAAGAGATGCTGTTGCCTTGCAGCAAAAGCAGAAAACCAAGGCTCTCCATGTGTACTGAAAAGCTGTCAGCCTTCTAGGCAGAGCTAGGGAATGGAATTAACCACCTAGATTTAAAATAGATTAAATATGTCTCAATTCATTTGGATTCCACTTGAGTTTGTTTCTGTTAGCATGCAAATGAGTTTTACACTGAAAATTGTGATTCTGTATATCTTTTTTGAGAAATATCAGACTAGGAGAGGCTTAGAGAAGGAAACTTACAGATATAATGCTAAGTAACAGGCAATGACAATTGTGAAGGGAAAAAAGCCCTTCCTGATAGATAAGACAAAATTGATGGCAGCTGTTGCTTAGAGCTCCTTGTCTAGTAGATGTTCTCAGCAATTTCTGGTATTGCCTCCCTTCATACAATGTAGGTGGAACTAGATTCCAGGTAATGATTAACAGAGCTTTAATTGCAACATGGGATGACACAGCTCGACCAAGGCTTTGTTTATTTGCTTGATTTTTGGTTAGATATCTTTGATTTTCACTATATCAAGAAGTAGAAAGGATTTTTGTGGTTTCACATTGCTGAAATCATTGGAGATTCAGGTGAAATATTTGAGCAGGGTGGTGGTGGCACACCCCTTTAATCCCAGAATACAACAGGCAGAGACAGGCAGATCTCTGTGAATTCTAGACCGGACTGGTCTACACAGTGAAGTTAGGTTGGAATCCCTGCTGATAAAATAAGGATGTTTGCTAAAGACAGTCTAGAATTCAAAATGACACATTTTTTTTCCTTGAAGGTACTATGTAAGCTTTTGTTCAGTAATAAATAATAATGTCCTTACTGATCGAATGGATAAATATATATAATCTCAAATTTATATACAGAGAGAGGGGGTGCCAAATCAATCTCCTTAAGTGTGGGACTCCCATAGGAGAATTTGTACCAAGAGGCATTTTGCCCTACAAGAGATATATTCTGTTAGTCAATGTAAAGACCCAAAGTTAGGCTAGGGGAATGAACATATAAGCTGCATGCCTCCCACTGCCAACAGTTAACAAAAGCTAATATAAAAAAGCATATAATGCTACTCTAAACCAATATTATCAAGAATGGGAATCCCATGGGAGAATTTGAACTCAGACTAATGCTAAATTTAATTTAATATTTAGTTAATATAAATAATTTAATCATAACTAATATTATAATTTTATTAATATTATAGTTTAATAAGGTAATTCCATTAATTAAATTCACACCTTGATGCCAAAACTTGCGAGACAAGAAAAAAACAAGTTTCTTATGAGTTCGAGGCCATCTAATCTATAGAGCTCTACAAAGCAAATTAAGACAGCCCAGGCTACACAGAGTAACCCTGTCTCAATAATGATGGATATATCCACAATAGAAATTAAATCTCCAAAGAAAGGAGAAAAGGAAAGAAAAAATATAAACACACATCTTTGATCCCAAACTTGAGAAACAAAGATAGAGACAGATACAAAGGTTCCTTGTGAGTTTGAGGAAATCTAATCTACAAACAGTCTGGGCTACACAAAGAAAACCTATCTCAGTCAAGTAATAGATATATGTCAACTGTAGAGGAGAATGCTTAAACTCCATACAATCTTATGCTGAATTTTCAACTTAAAATGATTATAAATAGCCATATATATGTAATAATAATTAAAATGGTAATGATGATGATGGTTTTATTTATCCCTTTTATGGGAAATGAAAATCTGTCAGACCTATGTATAGCTAATTTTAATAAACTTATAGCTACAATGACTTCAAAATGGAGGCCAAAAGTTATGCTATTTTGGGAGAGAAACTTCTTTTTGTTTTTATGTCAATAGGAAAACAAAGTTAAGTCTTCCATCCAAACTAATGTAAATCAGATGTTACTGGAAAGGCCTCTTAAAGATCTTGGTTACACACCAATGAACAATCAGATAACTTATATTTGCTTGATCTACTATATGGGAACAGCTCAAACTGGATGAGACATAAATACATATGCAAATTCAATAAAAATCTTGTTGGCTATATAGAGTACACATTACTTATTATATATGCCATCCTTTCATGGCATGAATGGAGACTTAAAAATGTCTTTCTTCTGCTCAAAGAGCAGAAAATATTCTTTAATTGATCTGTGCAACCTGCACATCCAAGGCATTTTTGTAATTACAGAACTATATGTTACTTGTGAGATATTATATATTTTCAGAACAAAAGGACCAGACACCAATAAAATGGAGATGCCCTCAACAAGATCCATTCTTCAGGATGCTGAGACATATTTATTTCAGAATCCTTCTTTATCCAACCCCAGATGACCTCGAGTTGTCCAATCTTTACTCCTCCATCAAGACCCTCTTCCAAGATGGCTTCAAAAAAAGCTCTTCATCCAAATTGGCCTTTCAGACTATTCCAAACAGTATTTTATTTAAGTCTACATTTAACATTTGAGAAACTGAACAAGTGTCCTATTAAATTGCTTAACCATTTTTTTAAACGGCCCCTAACAGATTTTCTTCACGCTATATCGGGAAGCAAATTTTCAGAGAAACTAAGTCCCATTCCCAAGAAAGGGTGGATGAGCTTTGGTTGTTCTATGGTTAATGGACATTTGTTATTACAATCGGGATGGTTATATGTTATTAATGGTATTTTTTAAAAAAGGAGGTTTAAGCACTTAAACTCAAGTTAAAAAAAGGAGGAATATGGATATATAATATAGGAATGATAAGATATAAGGTTACATTATTGAATCTACTCTGAAACTTAGAGCTATTGTTATTCTCTAAATAAGGTAATTTTTGATTCATTAGTGTAGAATTTTATATATTGACACATATTTAAGGTTATTTTGACCCACACATATGCATATTTCAACTCTTATATAAGGTATTGTGCCTATACAAATAATCTAAAGCTACTGAATTACTTTCAACCCTTTTATGGACTGCTTTTGCAATCTGTTTAGGAGAATGGGTAACTAAGTTTGATGGCTGGCCAGTCAGGCATATGGTCATGTCAAATAGTAATATTAATTTATTACAAAAATATGCTTCCTAGGTTAAACCAATAGTAAATATTTAAAAATATTTGCTTGTTCAAAAATATAATAGAGATAAAAGATGATAGATAGACAGACAGACAGACAGATAGATAGATAAAGATGATAGATGGATGGATGATAGATAGATTTAAAGATAAACAAATAGATGTTTTTTAACACCCCCAGAGACATACAGAAAATGGCATTTAAGATATTTTTATTATTTAGAAATTCTTTAACTTGAGACTATCAGCTCCTGAGAGCTCCCGTTTGACATGGAAGGAGATCATGGGCATCAAAAATAATCTTCATTAGGAGATAATTCCTATTGGGCAGAAATGACTGCTCTCTTAGCAAACTATTACAGTCCAAAGATGGATCAAATACCAGGTAAGTTGATGGCCTGATTCTGCAAAGACAGAATAGGAAAATCCTTATTTACTGCTGCACAATTAAGATTGTGAGATAAGCTTGGCCAGAAGACTGAAGATGATGCTCTAATAATATTGAAAGATATTTGGAACTATCCAGGTAGCAAATTGTCAGTTTTCATTTTTGGAAGTTGCTCGCCTGAACTTCCTACTCACTCTAATAATAACTTTATTATCCCTTCTTAAGTCTCTGTTGGGGTTGAAGACATAATAGATATAAATTTTCAATTAAGTTTAGTTGTTTAGTATCTAGGAGATATTTTTAGACTGATAAATAAAAGATATGATAAAAATGATTTAAGTTTAGAAATTTAGGCTCACCAAGATAAGATTGATGTTATTTTTTTTCAGTCACCTGATATAAATAGGCTAAAACTTATGTATGTAAATTTTTTGTATTGTTTTCCTCATTGTTTCATATTTGTTCTTACTGTATGTAGTTTAAAAAATAGCCTTTTTATTAGACAAAAGGGAACTGATGCAGTGATCTGTTATATATTCTTAATTTAATTAATCTGCCCCCAGATGCCTGATTGTTGTACCAGGCTATAAGTATATAAACAGATGCTGTGTTACTTTGCTTGCTAACCATTGCTCTGACTGGTTGAGTAAATACTGTAGCATGGATTGGGCAGAGAGAGAGGTAGGCAAGGAAAAGGTTATCAGGCTCCTGAGGACAGAGAGGATCATGGGTAGAAGAAGCCAGATGGGAGGAAGAAGGAAGACATGCCTTAAGTTAGATAGAAGAATCATCTCCATATGGCCTGGAACATCGGCATAGTGTGGAGAAAAACAGCCCAGGGGGTGTTATGGGGTTTTATTTGGGAATAAAATTAAAAGCCAGCTTAGATGAGCTAAGATTGCTTTATTTAGGCTAAAGCTTGTTAAAATCCGTCATGTTTCTCAGTGTGATCATAATGGTGGGTTAAGGATTAACACCACTGACCAATTAACTATAATATAAATATTGGTAATAATTTAATTACTTGTTTCAGCACAGAAGACCTTCCATGTTAACTACTGTAGCAGCTAGGAGTTTACCAATATGATAATAATTACATTAATAGAGAAAGTTTCCACCATAGAAATGCCTGTGATGTTTCTTCCTGACTTACTATCTACCTTCAGTGCTGAAGTGCCAAAGTTTTATTTTCTTAGTATTTATAATATCCAGGGAACTATTTAATGAATGTCAGTATAATTTATTTCATGTTATTAATGCCTTAGTACTTATGTTTTTGACATTTAAGCTCTCTAAATTATTCTTTAATAACTGAAAAAATTCTCCTGAAAGAAAACTCATATTGTAACAATCCGGCAATAGAGAAACGGATTAGTGAGTACAGACTTTCCAAACAGCTTTTTGTTGTGAACAGCCCCATCTGCACCCTATTCTACAAACGGCTAAATGATTCCACAATTGTTTCCTACTTCATTCTGTGTAACCTCAATGAGAAAATTTTCAGTTTTGTTATGATAAAGTGTTCTGATGAATAAAAAAATTAGATAGAAGAGAAGAGAGAAAAGACTTTAAAGAGAACCTTCCAAATAATATTGTAAATGGAGGCATTTCTCATCCTGTAAGAAATGTAAACTGCAATACAGATGAATTTTTTTCACGTTCCATTCATTAAAGATTCTGAATTCCACAATGCAAGACCTAAAGGATGGGCAAAAGTGTCACAATATGTAGGAGCACAGACACACTGTTGCAGCACATGCTTCACATTGTTCTTCTGAATTATTATGTGTAGAGTCACTAGAAAGTGTGATAATAAACATGATGCTTCCAAAGTCAGATGCAGGACCAAGACTAATCACAGCACATACCAAACATGCACCTTTCTCATGGCAATATATATATTAGTATATATATTGAAATCCATTGCTTGTTACCAGACCCAGATTTGAGGATGTTAGCCTTCATTCTTACTCCAATTTTTATCCAGAATAATTGCTCATGGCACCAAATGCAACTCTTCCTTCTACTGCACTCCAACAGCACTGGTATTTTAAATATTCATGCAATCTGAAAAAAAAAAAAAACTCTTTCCTTTTCTGGAAAAGGCATTTCAGACATTTTCTACCCACTGCTTCATTTTTATGGGTATGGTTTTACTCCCACTGTCCACCTGGTCGTGTTTATTTAACTCTTTAGGGAGAATTTTGAATGTCATCTCCTAAAACTTACATGTTAACAGTACAGCCTAAAACAAGTCCTACATTTTACTCTTCCCATAGCATCTATGCTTTATTTTCTGTTTTGTCACTATAATAAGAGCTTTATTTTGTATATTTAAAAATATCTCATATTTAAAATTTATTTTAAAAAGTTAACTCAGTTTTTCCATCCAAGTGTTTCTAGTGCCAAATAATAGTTTTAGTTAAACAAACAAGTGAAGGCTAGTACAAGATCTCTTGAAAGCAGCCTAAGCAGATCTTTATATGTGAATTTTCTTTCTTTCTGAGTAAAAAACAATTTTTTTAAGTGGAGCATGGAAAAGAGGAACATGAGACGACTTAACACTATCACAGAAGTTGAGAATGAATTAGCTCTACTAACAATCTGTCCTGGGATATGATCTCTATATTTTTTTGAAGTGTAGTCAAATTGTGGGTGCACAATAAAAACCAAAATGGTGCATATTTGCATTTAGTTATATTTGAATTTTAGACACATCATTAATATGAAAATGAATAATAGAAGGCAGTGCTATGATGAAGAACATTAAAATAAATGTTAGGATTGAAATGTGACTGTTGAGACAAATAAGTAAAATCTTTGATCAATTTATGAATATTTCTAATGAAGCAGATGAATACTTTACGGGAGAGAAGAATAGTATAAAAGAATGTGACTTTTAAAATCATGAGAACAATGGAACTCATATGGATGCTTGATTTGAATCTAGTGGATATTGTTTAATGACCAGGACTAAGAATTATCTAATTGCTTCCTTTCTGTGACTAACTTGGTTTTTCTTCACATCATGCACATTTGTAATTTAACTATGATAGATGCATTTCAAAATGATTTATCCTATCATGAATAATTTTTGTTCATGAGAAGATAGAGATCCAGAAAAGTGTTTCTTTGTATTCTATACTCAGAAATAGAATGAACAAAGATGAGAACTTAAAGATGATCTTCTACTTAATCACCAGTGATGGCTCATCATCACTGTTAAATTATAATGTGAAATGTCCTTGATAGGCTACTGTGTCTGGACACTTGGTCCCTAGCTGGTGGAAACTTGAGGAAGTGGGGACTTGGATGATATAGGACACTGAGAATGAATCAGGAAGTTTTATACTTTGGCTCCACTTTGTTTCCGACTGTGGATGCAGTGTGGCCAGCCAGTTTGATATTTTAGTCCACAACAATAAACTGACTATAATGGAATGTATTCCCTTTACATGTAAGCCAAAATGAACACTTCTTACCTCACCTTTGTTTTTGTATCATCAATGAAAATAGTAATTAATATTCTCTGAACATTCCTAGGTTATTACAGTTATAGATAATATGACTTCATTTAAAAGGAAAAGAAACACAATAATGAAGATGAGAGGATTGATTGGTGTGTGAGTATTAAGTTTCTGTAATTATAAATGAATGAAGTAATATCAGAGGCTCATAATATTCAGAACTTGATTTCTGTAAGACTTTACAGAAGTCAAGTAGAAGTAGAAGATCATCTTTAAGTTCTCATCTTTGTTCATTCTATTTCTGAGTATCAAAAGGCAAATAATAAACTTATAAATTATAACCCTATATTTTGCAATGCTGTAAGAGTAAGTAGATATTATGTCATTAAAAGATGTCGTTGAGACAGAAAACAAACAGAGAAATAATGAAACAAATAAATGTCATGAACCAAATGAACATATCTATAGAAAATTTCACCCAAGCACAAAAGAATCTATCTTCTTCTCAGTACCTCATGGAACTTCCTCCAAAATTGTCCATATACTCTATCAGAAAGCAAACCTCAACCCCTAGTATTTTATTGGATCACCATGGATTATAGCTGGACTTCAACAACAGAAATAACAAAAGCCCATTTATAAAAACTGAACATCTCTCTACTCAATGAAAATGAAGGCACACATACACAACTTATGGGATAAGAGTGAATGGGGTAATAAGAGGAAAGTTCGTAGCACTAAGTGTCTTCAAAGAGAAATTGTAGATAGCTCATATTATCAAGTTAAAAGCACAACTGAAAGCTCAAAAAGAAAAGAAGCAAATGGCAGGAATCATCAAATTCATGCAAATTCATGGCTAAAATCAATAACTTAGAAACAAAGAGAACAATACAAAAAAAATCTACAAAACCAAGAGTTTGTTTTTGAGAAAGTCAACAAAATAGAGAAAACATTAGCCAAACTAACTAAAAAGCAGAGAGAAGTTATTGAAATCAACAAAATCAGAAATGAAAAGGGGAAAATAACAACAGACACTGAGGAAATCTAAAGAATCATTAGGTCTTACTTCAAAAACCTGTATTCCACAAACTTGGAAAACCTAAGCATAATGGACTTTTTTTTGATAGATTCCATGTATCAAAGTTAAATCATCAGTTAAACAAATTAAATCATCCTACAACTCCTAAGGAAATAGAAGCAGTCATTAAAAGCCTCCCAAACAAATAAAAGCCCAGGGACAAATGGTTTCAACACAGAATTCTACCAGACCTTCATAGAACAGCTAATACCAATACTCCTCAAACTCTTCCAAAAAAGAAACAGAAGGACCACTGCCAAACTCATTCTATGAGGCCATAGTCACCCTGATACCTAAACCATACAAAGACCCAACAAAGAAGAGAATTTCAGACCAATTTCCCTTACGAACATTGACACAAAAATACCCAACAAAATATTTGCAAACTGAATCCAAGGACACATCAAAAGTATTATACACCATGATCAAGTCAGCTTCATCCCAGGAATGCAGGGGTGGTTCAACATATGAAAATCTGTCAACATAATCCACAACATAAACAAGCTGAAGGAAAAAAAAAAAAGACATGATTATCTCATTAGATGCTAAAAAAGCATTCAGCAAAATCCAACACCTCTTAATGTTAAAAGATTGGAAAGATCTGTCATACAATGCTAACATAATAAAAGTAATCTGTAGCAAGTCTATAGCCAATATCAAATTAAAAGGAGAGAAACTTAAAGCACTTCCACTAAAATCAGGTACAAGGCAAGGCTGTCTGTGCACTGTTTCCATATCTCTTCAACATAGTACTTGAAGTTCTATCTAGAGCAATAAGACAACTAAAGGAATCAAGGGATACAAACTGGAAAGGAAGAAGTCAATGTTTCCCTATTCATAGATGACATAATAGTACACATAAATGACCCCAAAAATTCTACCAGAGCACTACTGTAGCTGATAAACACTTTCAGCAATATAGCTAGATAAAAAAATTAACTAAAAAACCAATAGTACTTCTTTACACAAAAGAAAAATGGGCTGAGAAAGATGTTAGGGAAACAAAACCCTTCACAATAACCACAAATAATATAAAATACCTGGAGGTAACTCTAGCCAAGCAAATGAAAGACCTGTATGACAAGAACTTCAAGACCTTGCAGCGAGAAACCAAAGAAGATACTAGAAAATGAAAAGATCTCCCATGCTCATGGATAGGTAGGATAAACATAATAAAAATGGCCATCCTACCAAAATCAATATACAGATTTAATTCAATTCCTGTCAAAAGACCAACACAATTCTTTTTTAGATTTATTTTATTGTTATCATTTTTTTTAGTTCCTTAAACATTTCTTTAATAATTCAAGTTACATCACAATCACTGCCTCCTCCCACCTCCCCTCCGGGTCCCACCATCCCATGCTTTAACCCTTCTTCTACCTATTCTTCTCCGCAAGTGATGGGGAACCCACATATCAGCCCCCTTGAGTTCATTAGTCACATGAGGACTAAGAGTTTCCTATTGTTCTGGGGCCCAACATGGTAGCTCAGCTAGGGTAAAGTGTCCTACTATCAGGCAACAAAGTTCATGACTAAGAATTCTCCATTTTCTACTTGCTATGGGATCTGTAGACCCAGTTGCCTATCATCTATATTTGTATGTGGAGGTGTTAAGGTTTAGTCTAAGCTTTTTTCTTCATTCTTTGGTTAGTGTTTCAGTCTCTGCAAACCTCTAGGGACCTAGGTTGGTTGATTCTGTTGATCTTCATGTCAACACAATTTTTTTACAGACATTGAAAGAACAATTCCCAACTTAATATGGAAAAAAACCCAGAATAGTCAAAAATCATACTGTACAATAAAAGAACACCTGGAGGTATCACCATCCCAGATTTCAACCTGTATTACAGAGCAATAGTAATAAAAACATCATGGTACTGACATAGACATGTTGACATAGATAGACATGTTGGTCAATAGAATAGAATTGAAGACTCAAAAATAAACTCATACACCTACAGTCACTTAATATTTGACAAAGAAGCCAAAACAGTATAATGGGGAAAAAGAGGGATATTCAACAAAAGGTGCTTGTCTAACTGAATGTCAACATGTAGAAGAATGAAAAAAGACCCATGCTTATAACCCTGCAAAAAACTTAAGTCCAAGTGGATCAAAGACCTCAATATAAAACCAGATACACTAGGGGCTGGAGAGATGGCTCAGAGGTTAAGAGCACTGACTGTTCTTCCAGAGGTCCTGAGTTCAATTCCCAGCAACCACATGGTGGCTCATAACCATCTACAATGAGATCTGGTGCCCTCTTCTGGCCTGTAGGTACACATGCACACAGAACACTGTATACATAATAAATAAATAAAATCTTTAAAAAAAAACAGGCACATTAAATCTAATAGAAGAGAAAGTAGGGAAAAGTCTCAAACTCATTGTCACAAGTGACGACTTCCTGAAGAGAACACCAATAATAGCTCAGGCTCTAAGAACAACAATCAATAAATGGGACCTAATGAAATTGAAAATTTTCTGTAAGACTAGGACACTGTCATTAGAACAAAATGGCCACCTAACGATTGGGGAAATATCTTCACCAACCCCACAGCTGACAGAGGGCTAATATCCAAAATATATAAAGAACTCTAGAAATTAAACACCATAGAGTTCACAAAATAGGAATATCTAATAGCCAAGAGACACTTGAAGAAATGTTCAACATCTTTAGTCATCAGAGAAATGCAACTCAAGATGACTCTGATATTCCATCTCAAACCTCTCAGAATGGCTAAGATCAAAAACTCAAGTGATAACACATGCTGGTGAGGATGTTGAGAAAGGGGAACATTTTTCCATTGCTGGTGGGAGTGTAAACTTACAAAACCACTTTGAAATTAATCTAGTAATATCTCAGAAATTTGGAAACAGTTCCACCTCAAGACCCAGTGATAGCACTCCTAGGCATATATCCAAAAGATTCTTCACCAAACCACAAAGACATTGGCTCAACTATGTCCATAGTAGCTTTATTTGTAGTAGCTACAAACTACAATACGACAAATAACCTAGATGTCTTTCAACTGAAGAATGGATAAATAAAAACTGTAGTACATTTACACAGTGAAATACTACTCAGCTCTCAGAAACAAGGAAATCACGGAATTTTCAACTAAATGAATAGAACTAGAAAAGCTCATCTTACGTGTACTAACCTAGACCCAGAAAGACACACATAGCATGTGTAAATACATGTGGTAATGTTTTCTGAGAGTTGTGTGTTGGAATTGTCTTAGAAAGCTATTGATTGGGGTTGGGCATCCCAGTCTATTGTTCTCTGAATTTTGACTAACTGTGACTTTCTGCAATGCTTTCCTCCTACTGAAAATCTAATTCTAAGGAGTAGTCCATAAACACATATCAGACACTAAATGAAAACAACATGCTGTATTAATGTATAAATAAATGTATATTAAATGTATATGTAACAATATTCTTTAAACAATAATATTTGAAGAATAAGATGCCATGAATTTCTGAGTGTGGAGGGACAAGATAATTGAGACAATGGATACAGTATTCATATATGAAATTCTGAAAAGATAAAATGAAAATAAAATGCTTTTAAGTTAATAAAACTAAAGTAATTATGAATAAGATTGAGTTTATTATCTATTCCTAAAAGGAAATACAGAGAACTGTAGAAAAATATAATTTAGGTATATTTTCCTTGGCATAGCAAGGTATATTATTGGAAATGGATGTGTGGTGTTCAGATATACACTGTCTAAATGCTGAAAACCAAATTTGACTAAAATAAGTTATTTATAAATTTAGATTACCTATCTGATGTCTTTATGAACAAAAATTGGAAGTTCACTAAGAACACTTGTAAATATTCTTTTTTTTCTTCCTGTCTTTTTCTAAGTCTCAGTTATATTGTGGCTAAAGAAACCTTATTGAAACAATAGAAAAGGGGGGCAGAGTGTAACTTCCCAGCTGGCAGCATTAGAGAGAGCTATTGTTGGTATTTTCAGGATCACTATTTGAACACTGCATTCTTAAGACCACACTTTAAAGCTACATGGTCACTAATAACCACATTCCACAGTAATAATTACTTTTAAATCTTATGCAATGTAGCAAATACAGACATGAGAATATTTGGTTAACACGGTATTTAAAGATGATACATTACTTTGCCAATTCATTTAATTTTTAAAAAGTTTATTTACCTCAGGTACAAAGCAATTAGTACATTCACCTTATAATACTGCAGAGGTACTAAAAATAAAAAAAAATCACAATGGAAGTTGCTTTTAGTAATAAACTAATAAAATATTGTTAGGAAATATACAACTATTTGAAATGAATTTTCCAGACAGATTCTTATGCACCAGTCTTACTTAAAAGTGAAAGAAATTAACTATGTACTTTTATTTCTCTAACAAAACACATTTTATTTAAAAAAAAATTCCAAGTGCTCAGTAAGAAATACTAAGGGACTGAAAGAATATATCCAATAACCTACTGACCAAATGAAAGGAATCATTTTGCTTTCACTTAAAATGTTCATGTTTAGAAAATGCATGATATCCATTCACATAACAAAAAAGTATGCTAGATAGTTTGAAAATTCACATTTTTTTCTAGAACTCTCAAGAAGGTGAGGGACATGTCAAAAACTAAAATTGCTACACTTGAAGGATTAACTGCAAAAATTATAAAAGTCATGTTATAAAGTTACAGTTACCCTATAACCAGCCCTCTTCCTCAGGATTAGCTATGACAGCACCTAAATTGATGTACAAGCTGCAAGGAAAAAATTTATTAGAAGAATTATGTTATTCCTTTGCCAGCTCCTTTGCCTAAGACCTACAATGATTATCAGCATGAGGAAATATACCTAAAATACAATAGTAATACTTATAACATGGGGGTAACTAACAGCCGTGCAATTGGACTGATGACCTACCTCACTATGGGCAATTCATGCAATCTAAACCTTGTCAAATACCTGTGGCTCATCAGGTCAGAAACTCTTGATAAAGTACTATGGCCATTTTCCTAAACCAGTGTAATTCCTCATACTGGAGGAATTATACAAGTATTCTAAATTCTTAAACTTATACCCATAAATAAGTGTAGTTGTTGCCTTTCATAGGAAAAAAAATGTTTGTTTTGTTTTGGTTTGGTTTTTGGTTTTTTTTTTTGTTTTGTTTTGTTTTTTGTAGCAGGCAGAGATCATTACAGAAATCCACAACTCATTAAAAAGCAGAAAAGAGTTGACACTGTGTATCCATCAAAAATTGATGGATTTGCAATAAAGCAGAATTGTGATACAAAAACTTCAAAAAAATCACAAAGAGTGGAAAATTTTTAACTATAAGAAGATCAGAACATCTTCCATGTGATATGTCTTTTTGTAAGACAGAGATTCATGCTCAGAAAATCTTTTTACTAATACATTAAATTATTTATTCATCCTTTTCTCATACACTATATCCTAACCAGAGTTTACCCTCCCTTCCATTCTCCCAGCCCACCCTATCTCTCCTCACTCTGAAATTCACTATTTCTCTATTTCTCTTCAGAAAAAGATCAGGCCTCCCAGTGATATTAACCCAACATTGTATAACAGGGTGCCTTAAACTAGGCCCAAACCCTTATATCAAGACTTGACTAGGCAACTCAGTAGGAGGAAAAGATCCAATAATCAGGTACAAGAATTAGAGATACCATCGACTCCCATAGGTAGGAGTCCAACTAAAAAGAACCATGCAGAGGGCTTGGTGCAGACCCATACTGTCTCCATGGTTGCCACTTCTGTCTCTGTAAGGCCTTAATAGCCTGGGGAATATTTGCGCCATGTTCTTATGCCCCTAACCACTTCAATCCTTCCTTTCCCTCCTTTTTTTTCTCTTTACTCCCCTTTTTAATTTAAGATTTTAAAAAATCTTTTTATTTTATATTGCAATCCCCATCCGCCTCCCTCCCATCTTCCCATTTCCACCATCCCACCCATTGTCCCCTTCCCCTCCCCCACCCAGTACCAACTCACTCTGGTACATCAAGCCGCCTCAGGACTAAGTGACTCCTTTTCCATCGAGGCAAGCTAAGTGTGCTCTGTTACGAACATAAGCTTCTGAGGGAGGCAACATCGTGTAAGCCTGGGATAGACCCCATTCCAATTGTTAGGAGATCCACTTGAGGACCAAGCAACCCATCAACTTCTTATGTGTGATGGACCTAGAACCAGTCCTTGCAAGCTCTTTGAATGGTGGATCAGTCTCTTTGCACCCCCTTTGTGTCTGAGTTAATTGATTATGTGGACCTTTCTGTGGAGTCCTTAATCCCTCTGTCTTCCTCAAACTTTACCCTAACAATATGTACAAGATCACCATGCTACAATCCATAGACCCAGAGAAACTAAGTACCAAGGAGGGATCAAGGGAATCCCTATAGTAGGGAAAATAAAATAGACATTGAAAATACACAGAAAGACGGATCTGGAGAGGATCCCAACATTACTGCCATCCAAGAAACCTTATCCAGTAAATAAGGCGAAAATCAAGGAGTCTTGAAGCCACCTAATGTTTGGCTGTAGGTCTCTGTATCTCCTTCCAGCAGTTGCTGGAGGAAGCCTCTCTGATAACATTTGGGCTAGGCACTAATTTTAGAAGTACAGCAGAATATCCTTAGAAATCCTTTCATTGACATTTTTGTCACTTGTATTTGTTCTCCCCTAGGTCTCTGAGCCATCCAGCTTCTGGATTCTGGGCTCCCTTTTATATCATGGGCTTCATTGGTTGGCTACTCCCACAGGCTCTGAGCCGTCATTGCCAAGTACATCTTTCTAGCAGGACAGGTCATAGATTTTTGTGTCTGGGGTAGTGTTCCAGTCCCACTATTAGGAGCTTGTCCTGGTTACAGAAGATGGCTGATTGAGGGTCCATATCCTCCATTATTAGGAGTCCTCGCTAAAGTCAATCTCATAGGTTCCAGGAAGTTTACATTGCACTAGGTTTCCATAACTCCATATAAATTATCACCTATATTGTCTCTCCCCTTACTTTCTTCTTCCATCCCTCCCTCCCTTTCATGTTTCCTCCTTCTCCCATTGCCACCCACCCCAGTCTAACCACAAAAATATATTTTATTTCCTCTTTACAGGGAGAATAATAAGTCCCTATAGACCTCCCCTCTTTATCGAACTTCGCCGGATCTGTGAATTGTAGCGTGATTATCCTTTATTTGACAGCTAATACTCATTTAATCAAACAAGAAAGAGGAAATACTGGTGAAATAACTTGAGTGACCCATAAATTCAGTATAAGTAATAGAAATTTAAAACAATATGATTTTAAAGTACATCAAATGCTTTCATGTTTCTAAAGACAATTCATCTAAGTTTTTACAACTTCCAGAATAAAACAAAGTACTTTTTTCTTCATCAGACTAGGGTGTTTTTGTTGAAGGAATGTATAAAAATTGTTACTGATAACATAAATAGTCTCTGAGACATATGTCACATATTTTTCTGTGAAAAATAATACATCCACATATTGATAGGCATACGTATTAGGCCTATATTATTGGTTGCAACAGATGTATCAGTGATGGAAGTGATTATAGGATGCATCACCTTAGTGAATGATCTGAAAATATTAAGCGCTCCAACTGAAGTTTTTGAGATGTTAAAGTTTAGAAAATCAAACTAAAACAGAATTCTGTGAGTCTGTAAAAATCTGCTCAGGATTTTCAATCAAAGAATTATATCTACCTTTGTTCCGTTCTCTCTGTGGCTTGTAATTGACATTATGTAAATTAAGTATTTGTGAGTTGATTATATTCTAGTCAGAGAAGCCATATTGCTGGATTAAAATCTCTTTACACTGCATGTTTAAAACACGAAAGGTCTGCAGGCTGGTTATAACACAACCGTTTGGTGGGAAGCCAGCTTGAAGATTCAATGAGCAAAGACAGATCTGTGCTTATATCTTCCTTTTATATAACCTGGAGGTAGCTTCCTTTGTCTTCCATCTTCTTTCAACTGTAGACCAGATGGAAAAGAGCCTGAACTTTTGCACTCCACTACTGAGAAGCTGCAGATACTTAGCATTAATTTATCACAAGAAATTTGATTAACTTTCTGTAGATAACCAGAGGATAAACTCCAGTATGCTGAGACAGCACGTTGTTTAGAGGCACTAGGCCCTTTAATGAACAACAAAAGACACTTTAAAACATTGAAAATAAGTTTTCTAGTGTGATGAAATTATATGTCATTGTAATCAAAGTTTAATTATTTTATAGAAACAAAATATGGTTAGATTTATTCTCTTCAATTCAAAGTTTGTTAGCCCAGAGTGTCTATTTTATAACAATTTTGTTTAGAATTATACATATGTGTTTTGACCCACATAACCTGTCTTGAACTCTTCTTGATGTTCATCGTATGAAACTATTTAAACTTCACTAACTCTTAAGTTTCTCATCTGGAATGTGAATATAATTGTGTCCAGTATACAAATAAGTATTGAGAAAATATAAATGATTATTTATATAAATGTGTGAAAGTTTGAATATAAGAGTTAGCACATATTAAATGCTTAATAATTTATATTGCAATTTTGATTGGGCCTTTGTTTCTAAAACTCAGTAAAATAAGTACAGTATGTTTAACACAAATGAAGAACAGGTTTAATGTAAAGAGAGTAAATGGATATATCTTTGAAATATTGTCTTCATCAGATATATGCTAAGTTTTCTACACCTATATGTCATTTCTAAAAGTTTTATTTTTGTGACATATTCTTTCAAGTGAACTACTGTCTTTAAGAACAAAAATTTTGCTTTAGCATTATTTCCCATCCCAACCCTGTAGTCTGTGTAGCATACTATATGCTTATGTCCTTGGTTAGCAGTAAAAGAATTCCATAGTTGCTGATTTAAAAAAAATAACATTTCAAAAAGAAAACATACCATTAAAACATATGCTGACATATGTGTATGTGGGTATCCTATTTGCACAGAGAAATATGTGATTGGCTTAAATATTATTTTTAGCAATTTCTTGTTTGGAACTCACTGAATAATATCTACATCTATATGTTAATTTTAAATAATTAGTGTTATCTTTGAATCCTGTATTTTGTTTGGCCAACTGCTCAGCTTTCCTTTTATTGCTTCTAAATGCCTGTTTGGCATGTGTCCATACTCAGAGTTTGAGTTTTGTTGAAATATTCTTCCATGGTTACATATCCTTGTTTGAATTTTCTAAAACATAAAAATGTATGTTTTTGTTACTCACAAATAAAACATTTTTCTATTTCCTGGAACCTATTGTATTTTAGTCACATTTAAATTTTTTACATTAAAATTACTAACTTAATTGATAATTTGTTTGTTTTGGGGGGTAGAAAAAATGATATGGATGTTATTATAACTCCTTTACAGTTATGTTAGTTTTTCTATCTTAAATGAGAAAATTAGTGAAAGTTGCTAATATTCTAACAAAAATATTTGACATTCTCATTTTAGGTTTTATTCAGAAATATTTAATTTTCAGTATATATATATGATTGATTATAATATAATATACTTATCTATTGAGTATCATTGCTTTGTCAACAGTACTGAGATAAAATTATATATGAATCTTAAATATGTTTTTAAAATAAATTTATTTATTTGTTGCTTCAGGTTACATCTCCATCATATTGTCCTATTTCCCCCCTTCCCAGCCCTGCCCTCCCACCCTCTACCCCCTATCCCTTCCATCCCACTCCTCTGGAGTGGAGTGTCCTTACATAACAGTCCCCTGCCCCAGTTCAGCAATCATGTGAGGGCCAAGAGCCTCCTCAGACACTGGGGGCCTACAAGCCAGTACCACCAGTGAAAAGTGTCTCATTGCCAGGGAGAGACAACTAAAACAAACAAACAAACAAACAAAAAGTCTATGTCCATGTTCCCTTTGGTGTTGTTGGTTGTAGTATAGATATTCTGTACTATATAGCTAATATCCGACTAAAGAAAATAGATGCCATGTGCATCATTCTGAGTCTGGGTAAGCTCACTCAATAAGAGCTTCTCTAGTTCTATCATTTTGGCTGCAAATTGCATGATTTCATTGTTTCTGATAGCTGATTAATACTCCATTGTGTAGATGTATCACAGTTTTTAAATCCATTCTTTGGTTGAGTGACATCTGGGCTGTTTCCAGTATCTAGCTATTACACATAAGACTGCTATGAACATAGATGAGGAAACTTCCTTGTGATTCGGTGAGGAGTCATTTGCATGTATACCCAGAAGTGCTATGGCAGGGTCCTGAGGCAAAGCTATTCCAAGTTTTCTAAGATATCAGCAGATTGACCTCCACAGTGGTTACACAACTCTGCACTCCCACCAGCAATGGAGGAGGGTTCCCTTTCTCCACACCCTCGCCAGCATGTGTTGTCATTTGAGCTTTTGATCTTAGCCATTATGACAAGTGTGAGATGGAATCTCTGAGTTGTCTTGAGTTGCATATCTCTGATGATTAAGGATGCTGAGCATTTCTTCAAGTGTCTCTTAGCCATTAGGGTTTCCTCCTTTGTGAATTCTCTATTTAGCTCTGTTCCCCATTTTTTGATTGGATTATTTGGTTTCTTGGCATATAATTTCTTGAGTTCTTTATAAATTTTGGATATTAGCTCTCTGTCAGATGTGGAGTTGGTGAAGATTTTTTTCACAATCTGTAGGCTGATGTTTTGTTCAAATGACAGTATCTTTTGCCTTACAGAAGCTTTTTAGTTTAATGAGGTTCCATTTATTGATTGTTGGTCTTAAGTCCTGAGCTGTTGGTGTTCTGTTCAGGAAGTTGTCACCTGTGCCAATGATTTTGAGGGGTTTTTCCAACTTTCTCTTCTAGTAGATTTAGTGTGACCGGCCTTATGTAGGTCTTTGATCCACTTGGACTTAAGTTTTGTACAAGGACATAAATATGGGTCTTATTCATTCTTTTACAAGTGGACATTCAGTTGGACTAGCACCTTTTTTTGAAGATTGACCCGACCCGTGGGTCCTAGTAATTCATGGGGGTGAGGAGGACCACAACTTGAAAAAAGAACGGGCGAGAGAGGGAAAGGACTCAAGGAAGCAATTGCTTGTCAAGAGCCGTGTATTTGAGCGCAAAGTGCTTTTTTATAATATGTTTTACAAGGGGAGGAGGTGAGAGGGGCCAGGTGGTGGGAAAATACAGAATCTTCTTGGCCTGTGCCCTGGACATTGTATGATCTACCCATTTTTCTCAGAAGGCACGGTACACTGCTTTGAATCAATCTGTAACTGCCAACCCATTTTTCTTCAGAAGACACGGTACACTGCTTTGAATCAATCTGTAACTGCCAACCTGGAACTTTGAGGTTGCCAGGCAGTATGAAGTTGCAGGGGACATTGTGCAGGTGGGGGAAGGTAGGAGGTGAGGGTGAGAGGCGAGGGTCTTGGCTTCTGACATCTCCCCCTTCTCTGTTTAGATGGAGATGGCATCTTGTGATCAATCCCAACTATGTGAATTTAGAATTTTGGAGGTCTAATCGTGGGAGGTCTTGAACAAGTTCACAACCCCAAGACATTGGTGTGAGGCGAATCACGCCGATGGTCAAAGGCTTTAGGCTGATGATCATAGGCAACGTTAAGGAACCCCGAGGTGGGTGAAAGGAGGGTGAGGGCCCTGTCTTAGGCTGTGTAGGCTGCACCCACTCCCAGCACCACACACTCCTTTTCGGCTGCATTGGGTGGGCCCCTGGGAAGTGGACCTATAATAATCCCGTCATCGGGCTAACTCACAGCCGTCCTAATCCCTTTGTGAATGCCCAGGTTATCAGTAGTTTGTCAGCTTGGGGTGTAATATTGTCATAAAGGAAGACTTCCCAATATAGAGGGCCATATCAAAGGCAGGTTTTAGTTTAGGAAAAAGGCCAATTTTTTGTTGGGGTGATCAAGAGGCCAGGCTCCCTAGCAAGAGAAGCGAGGGCAGAGCCAGGCATACCATGAATCCTTCTGGAGAGTGTGGAAGTCTAAGGGTTGGCTGTAGGGGGAGGCAGGGGGGCTGGCAGCTGCGCCAGTCTCTGGCAGAATCACTTTAGGATCTTCTTTAGTCTTTAGTTGATGGTAATAAATTTCAACCGGCTTCTTGATGGCAGAATCAACCTGGTTCTTTTTTTTTTTTTTTTTTTTGGTTTTTTTCGAGACAGGGTTTCTCTGTTTAACAGCTCTGGCTGTCCTGGACTCGCTTTGTAGACCAAGCTGGTCTCGAACTCGCAAAGATCCGCCTGCCTCTGCTGGTTCTTAACAAAACTTTTGAGATGGTTAAAAGCCCAAGGGCCAAATGAGAGAAGCAAGAAAATGCCAACAAGGGGTCCTAGTAAACTAGGCAACAGGGTGGTGAGCCAAGGAGAGGTAGAGAACCAATTTTGATACCATGACTCTTGTTGTTCTCTGGCTCTTTTTCTTTCATCTAAACTCTTTTTGACCTTATCCAGACTATTTTGAACAAGGCCTGTCTTAGAGTAAAAGCAACATTCTTCTATTAGAGCCATGCAGAGACCCCCTTCCTTAAGGAAGACAAGGTCAAGTCCTCTCCTGTTCTGCAACACTACCTCAGAAAGAGAAGCCACAGAATCCTTAAGGTCTTGTATTCCTTCCCTCAAATTATTTAAATCTTTTTCAATGAGGGATTGGAGATGAGCATAGTGATTATTGGAAGTCACCAAGGAAGCAATACCTGTGCCTGCTCCTATAAAACTGATTCCTAGTACAACAGACAAGGTGAGGGCAGTCAGGGGTTCTCTCTTGGTTCTCAGAGAGGGTCCTCGATCTATGAAGTTGAGGAAGGATTCTGGGTCATGAATGAGAAAATGTAGGAGAATGGTAACAACTACACAGTAATCTCTGGAAGATAAAAAGGTGGGAATGTGTATATGAGGTGTCAAGCCAGAAGCACAGGCAAAATATGTACCGTTGGGTGCCAGGGTGAATTGAAAGGTGTCATTAAGGATCAGTGTCTGATTACACACCAGAATCAAGTCCCTAGGGGGGAGCATGGAGGGTCTTAGGAGGCAGAGGCCTATTCCTGAAATGGAGCTAAGGGTAAGACCTCCTTCAGGTGAATAACTCCCAAGGAGTCTGTTACTATCATTGGTAAAGGTGGGAGGGGAGAGGATAGCTATTCCCTCATAGAAGGGAGGAGTAGGTGAAAAGCAAATCCAGCATTCTTGATAATTAGGATTGCTGGTGTTGTGGATAGCTTCAAGAGAAGCATTTACCAAGGAAACAATGAGGTCAGCAGAACTAAGAGGGCCCTCAGGAACAGTAGGCTGAAACATGGTGGTCAAAGGTATCAAGGGAGAAGATGAGGGCAAGTCACCAGGGGTGGCAACCGTGGGTTTGGAGACTTTGGGGGCTGGACTGAGAGGATTTGAAGGTTGTTGTAAGACAGGATTGGGACCTACAGCAGCAATATTTTTATTGGGGATGGTCTTAAGAAGCTTTATTATAAAGGTGAGTCCTGGGTCTGAGCCCGTTTTATAAAGGCGAAGTCCCCATTGGAGACCACGCTGGGTCCAGTCCTGGTTCTTAGCCTTTTGGGTAAAGTTAATAACCAGGAGATTACACCATCCTTTAAGCTTGCTAGAAGGGCCACAGTCAGAATTAAGGGGTTGTTCGTTGGGACCATAAACCCGCTTAACTGGAAACTTATGTCTCACAGTAATAAAGTCCCAAGATGAGGAAGGTTTCCAATAGGTGTCTCCAGTGGTCTTGCATCCCCAGCATGCACAAAAATAGTCAGAATCAAATCCACACCGATAATTTAAGGACCAATCTCTATGGGTGGGTCCAGGACACACATATATCCCCCTGTATTAAGTGCAAGGGCTGTTCTGCAGACAGTATTACTGCATCCAGGGTCAGTGGAGTAATCATAATTCTCACGGGCTGAGGATTGGGGCCAATAATAAGCGGGAGTACCCCAATAAGGAGAAGCTGCCAAGGCAAGGGCACAAAGGTCTACCTCTAGAGGGGGCCGTGAAGGCCGGACTCCAAGCGAGGAGCTGGAATTAACAATGTCTCCCGTTTGGTTGATTATGACCCAAGTAAAATTATAAATCTGGTATGGGGAGCGTTGGGGGGTGGTACTCACAGGCAGGTAAATCCAGAGCGTGAACAGGAGGAGCAAGGTGACTGGATGCATTTTTCTGAAAGGAAGCACAGTTAAGGACCATTCTCAGGGGGTGCCCCTGGGGTGGAGTTAGCTACTTTTACCAATCTCTCTGGCAGCCATCTGGCATTTTGTTCCTTGGAATCATATATGCATGCATGTCCTTTCCCCCAGATGAGGACTGGGTCGGGACCATTCCATTTGTGTGTTAATGGATCTTTCCACACGACTTTGGCATAGGAGTCTGCTGTAGTGGGGTGCCAGAATCTGTCTGATGCAGACTTTCCTCTTTCATCAAGGGTTAAAAAATTGAGAACGAACAGTGCATGACTTAGTAAAGTTTTATGATTTCCCTTTTGGGGGTATAAGATGCCCCCTGAATGTTGTAATTTTAAGAGCATATTTTTTAAGGTCTGATGTGCCCTTTCTACAATGCCCTGTCCTTGGGGGTTATATGGGATACCAGTGACATGTTTAATATTAAGCTGGGCACAAAACTGCTTGAAGGAGGCGCTGGTATACCCAGGGCCGTTGTCAGTCTTGAGCATTTTAGGTATGGGCATAAAGGCAAGGCAAGAAATCATATGATTAATAACATTTTTGGTAGCTTCACCAGTTTGAAGTGAAGTGCAGAGAAAGCCACTAAAAGTATCAATAGAAACATGTATATATTTAAGCTTGCCAAAAGGGGCAAAGTGAGTAACATCCATTTGCCATATTTCTCCTGGAGTGAGGCCACGAGGATTTACCCCCACATGTAACTCGGGTAGGAGGGTGAGACATCCTTGACACTGACACACTATCTGACGTGCCTGTTCCCGGGTAATAGAGAACATCTGTCGGAAGGTCTGGGCGTTGAGATGATGTAATTGGTGGGCCATTTGTGCTTGTTGTATAGCATAGGGTCAAAGAGTAGGGCCAAGGTCACCAGGCTGGATGGAGGCCCTCGAGTAGCCCTGTCAACAAGGTCATTTTCCTCGCTCAGAGGTCCAGGAAGACCAGAGTGAGCACGTATGTGACCCACAAAAATGGGTGGGATCTAGCTAGAATAATCTTTTGAAGCTCAGCAAAGAGGGGGGAGGCATTGGTAGATGGCCATATAAAGGGAACGGTCTCTAACAAAGGCATAGATTGAGCCACATATGCACTATCAGTGAAAAGATTAAAAGCACAATCTGGGAAAGTCTTAAATACCTGAATAACAGCAACCAATTCCACCAACTCTGTTGAGGAAAATTTGGTCTGAAATCTAGAGACCTGTCCACCTATGCTAAAGGCTGCGACCCCAGAGGAGGACCCATCTGTAAAGATCAGTGGCGCTTGAGGAATGGGGGAGTTTTTTTGTAGCTTTAGGGAAGACTACCGCTTGATGTTCAAGAAACTGTATGAGCTTATCGGAGGGATAGTGGTTGTCTATCTTTCCCTGAAATGAAATACAGCTAACGGCCCATTCGTCTGAAGTCTGAAGTAACCATCAGACTTGGGCGGCATCATAGGGGACAATGATAAGGTCAGGGTCTTTACCAAAGAGTCTCAGGGAATTTTCTCTTCCCATCCTTATAATTTGTGTCACTAAGGAGGGGTAGACAGGTAGTATTTTAGGAGGGGTGGCGGGCAAATGAAGCCAATATAAAGGTTTAGTCTGCCACAACAGTCCTGTGGGGGCAAACACAGTGGGAAGGACCAATAGCCATAAGGAGGAGGTTGGAGAATAATAGGTAACAGTCTGTTGTTGAATGGCTTTTTCCATGAGCTTAAGGGTGGAAGTGGCTTCAGGGGTTAATGTGTGGGGGGAGGAGGGGTCAGAGTCTCCTCAAAGAATGTCAAATAGAGGTTGAGCTCTCCAGTTGTTAATTTTAAATAGGGGCATAACCAATTTATGTCCCCCAAAAGGCGTTGAAAGTCATTGAGTGTTTGTAAGGAATCTTTTCTGAGTTCAATTTTTTTGAGAGAGGACCTTAGAGGGGTGAAGTTCAAAGCCCAGGAATAAGTATGGGGGCTGTAGCTGGACCTTCTTGGGAGCAATCTGCAACCCAAGGTCTTAAAGGGCAGTTACCAACTCCTGGCCAACCCTGAGTAAGGTGGTCTCATCAGGGCCGGCCAAAAGGATGTTGTCCATATAATGGATGATATACTACTCAGGGTAGTTAAGGCGAAAAGGGTCGATGGCCTGCGCCACAAATTTTTGACAAAGGGTGGGACTATTGGCCATTCCCTGAGGCAGGACCCTCCACTCAAATCGTGGAGATGGCCCAATGCAATTAACAATGGGGAGGCTAAAGGCAAAGTGCTTACTATCTTCTGGATGTAAGGGAATACAGAAAAAACAGTCTTTTAAGTCAATAACCATCTTGATGTAACCCTTAGGTATTGCTATGGGGGACGGGAGGCCAGGCTGGAGAGCTCCCATTGGGACCATAGCCTTGTTAATTTCTCTGAAGTCCTGGAGCAGTCTCCATCTACCCCCTTTCTTTTGTATCGTAAAAATGGGTGTATTCCAAGGGGAGTTGGAGGGTTCAATGTGGCCAGCATCTAATTGTTCCTGCACTAACTGCATGGCCGCTGAAAGTTTATGTTGGGGGAGAGTCCATTGGTCGATCCAGACAGGGGAATCTGACTTCCAGGTGATTTGATCTGCCTGGCGTGCAGGAGGAGCAATGGCCCTTAAGAAAAATTTGAATCATAACCTAGTCCTGAGTGTGAGGTTTTTGGTGTAATAGCAATTGGGGTGGGGATCCCTTGGTTGTTTCTTCCCAAGCCTTGTCCAGGGATGAACCCCTGATCCAGCATCTGGTGGGTAACAGCCATAGAGGGGCTAAACATAAGGACTCCCATTTGACTCAATACATCTCGACCCCATAAGTTTATAGGGAGGCCAGGTACAATGAATGGCCTAACATGTCCAGTATTACCCTCAGGATCCTCCCAAGTTAGCAATTGGGAGCTATGAAGGGTGTTGGTGGACTGGCCAATGCCTTGGAGGTGGGTTAAAGAAGGCTGACAGGGCCAAGAGGGGGGACAGGAGGCCTGTGAGATAACTGTGGAGTCTGCTCCTGAATCAAGAATGCCTTCAAAGGTTTTGCCATTGAGTTTAAGTTTTAGCTGTGGGCATTCTTGTGAGAGTTTTTGGACACAATAGATATCAGAGGACCCTGGGGTGGAGGCACCCCAGGATGGGCCCAAGGGGGGTGTTGAGGTGTCCAGTGGAAGGGGGAGGGCCTGTGCAAGGCGTTGTCCCCGGCGGATGTGAAGAGGTCCTCTGGAGCTAGAGGCCAGCACTTTGATTTTCCCAGAATAATCGTTATCAACAATCGAAGGGAAGACAGTAATGCCTTGGAGTGTGGCAGACGCTCTGCCCAAGATAAGATAGTAAATCTGGGGTGGGGGGGCCCAAAGACACCAGTAGGAATTATCTGAACTCCCCTTTCAGGTTCTAATATTGTATAGGAGGAGGCACAGAGGTCCAATCCTGCGCTCCCTGAGGTAGCCCTATGGAGGGCTGAGGTTGGTTTGGGAGTTGTTGATGGAGGGTTTGGTGTGGCCCTGTCTGGCTGTTCCCCTAGGCCAACAGGAAGAAGATTGGCTGAGGGGCCCGGGGCTGGCCCCGCATCCCATTTCCCAGAAGGGGAGGGAGGGGATTGCCCAGAATATCAGTTTTGGAGTGGCAGGAATTAGCCCAGTGTTTGCCTCGCTTGCAGCGAGGGCAAGGGGTCGTTGGGGGTGGACGCTCTCCTCTTAGCTGAGGGTGGGGTAGAGTTATAAGTTTACCTTGAGAGCACTGTTTAACAAAATGACCCAGTTGACCACATTTGAAACAGGCAGACCTGGTGGCCCCACCACTAGTGGCTGCTCTCATAGCCAGATGGATGGCTTGTGAGACCTTTTGGGCAAAGGGATCTACATCTCTGCAGATACGGATCATTTCATCCAAGCCTTTATCTTTATATTTTCCTCGAAGGGCAGCCCTACAGGCAGAATTAGCATTTTCATAAGCAAGTTGTCGGAGAAGTTTATTTTCTCCCTGGCCAGGTCCCAAGGACCTCTCAGCTGCCTCTAGGAGGCGAGCAACAAAATCTGAAAACTCTTCTTGATTGCCTTGAGTAATCTTAGTCAAGGGAGAAAGAACAGAGCCTTTCATGGGAATGGCTCTCCAGGCACTCATAGCTGCTGAAGATGACTGAGCTAAGAGACCCAGAGAAAAATTTTTTTTGTATTTGGTTAGAGGCATATTTTCCTCGACCTAGGAGTTTATTAAGTGTCCACTTGTTGGAGGGCGAGCATGTGCTCGAGAGATTGGCTTGTGCCTGAGACCTGCAGCGGTCAGCCCAATCAGCTTGCCAAGAAAGGAACTGTCCCCGAGTCAGGACTGACTGGGCGACAGTGAGCCATTCATTGGGAGTTAAGTATCTGCCTCCACCGAGACTCTCAAGGAGGGAGAGAGTGAAGGGGGCATTGGGGACATAATTTCTAATGGCCAAATTTAACTTTTCAAGATGTTTAAAATGGAGTTTTTTAACGACTGTGGGGTTACTTGTATCTTCGTTATCGCGTTCATTGTTAATTTCTGAATTGGGCTCATCCTCAGAGGAATCAGCCTCAGTCTCAGGTTGGGGACGAGTTGTTCCAGAGGGCTTGTGAGAAGGACGAGAAGAGGAAGCAGGCACAAGGCGGGAGGGGGGTGTGACAGGCATGGAGGAGGGGGGACGCCGAGCACCGGACCAAGCGGCTGGGGGAGGCGGTGGAGTCTGTCGGGACTCAAAATCAGAGGCTGAGGGTGCCTGCGAGGGAGGGACCTGTGACCGGGTGACCGGAAAGGCTAGGTGGAGGGAATCTGGAGGAGGGGCAGAGGAAGAACAAAGGACCAAGAGATGCGAAACTTGTTTTTGGAGGCGGAGGATGTCTGTCAGTTCACGAACCTGAGAAGCAAGGCAGTCTCGCATATTGGAAAGAGAGTTAGGCAAGGTGATAGGGAAGGTTGGAAAGGCAGAAGGCACGGTGAGAGGAGGCCAGTCAGGATTGTGATAGTGGGCGGCTTCATCCTCAAGGGAGGCGGCATCATGTGGTCCCAAAGGCTCTGGGTTGGGGAGAGCGGCCAGAGCTGTTGGCTGAGAGGGTGGCAGAGGAGAAGAAGAATGTTGTTTAATAGGAAGGCAGGGAGGACAGAGGGAAGCAGATTTTTGAAGGACAGGGTTGCAAAGGTGAGTGGAGGAGGGAGTCCGCGAATCAAAAGGAGGAGGCTCAAAAGAATGCAAATCTGGATAAAGGCAAGACGGATCAGAAGGAGGGGAATCCTGTTCAGGGGGGATGTCTATATGAGTGAAAGGAACAGAGGCCTGAGATGGAGACCGAGAGGGGTGACGAGAAGAGCAGGTAGAATTTGGCCTGGACTGTGACAGACAATATTCTGCAACAGACAAAAGTTGACGCTTTCCTATATCCTTATCAGCATCTTCAGTAATGTCCCTAATAATACCCCAGAAAGAGAAAATTGTCGCAGGAAGAGGAGAATTGTCTTCATTTTTGATTTTTTCATTTAACTCACAGCCTACCTTTTGTCATTTCTTGGATGAATAGTAGGACCATCTATTATGAACCACAGACAGCTTTTATCAATAAACACAAAGAAATTTATAAGATCCTTCTTTTTAACCCTTATTCCTCTCTCTCTGAGTGTATGTTTGAGGTTCTTTACAAAGGACGCCTCCTTTGACAGAGAATGGCCCTTTCTTATGGGACGGAAATGAAAATAGACTCACTCGAGGACGACAGGTCGCGGGTGACAATCGCTGTCTCGCTCAATCTTAATGTCGTGTACACACTTCGTTGAGAGTCCGTCCGGAGGGGTCCATGTCTCGAGCCCCACGTTGGGCGCCACGTGACCTGACCCACGGGTCCTAGTAATTCGTGGGGGCGAGGAGGACCACAACCTGAAAAAAGAACGGGCGAGAGAGGGAAAGGACTCAAGGAAGCAATTGCTTTTCAAGAGCCGTGTATTTGAGCGCAAAGCGCTTTTTTATAATATGTTTTACAAGGGGAGGAGGTGAGAGGGGCCAGGTGGTGGGAAAATACAGAATCTTCTTGGCCTGTGCCCTGGACATTGTATGATCTACCCATTTTTCTCAGAAGGCACGGTACACTGCTTTGAATCAATCTGTAACTGCCAACCTGGAACTTTGCGGTTGCCAGGCAGTATGAAGCTGCAGGGGACATTGTGCAGGTGGGGAAAGGTAGGGGGTGAGGGTGAGAGGCGAGGGTCTTGGCTTCTGACAGAAGATATTGTCCTTTTTCCATTGTGCGTTTTTTTTTTCTTCTTTGTCAATAATTAGGTGGCCATAGGTGTGTGGGTTCATTTCTGGGTCTTCAGTTCAATTCCATTGATCTACTCATCTGTTTCTATACCAGTACCATGCTGTTTTTACTACTATTGCTCTGTGTAGTACAGCTTGAAGTCGGGATGGTGATACCTCCAGATGATTTTTTATTGTACAGGATTGATTTAGCTATTTTGGTTTTTTTGTTGCTCCATATGAAATTGAGAATAGCTTTTTCCAGATCTATAAGAATTGTGTTGGTTTTGTGATAGAAATTGCATTGAATCTATATATTGCTTTTGGTAGGATGGCCATTTTTATTATGTGGATCCTACCTATCCATGAGCATGGGAGATCTTTCCATCTTCTAAAGGCCTCTTCCATTTCTTTCTTCAAGGGCTTGAAGTTCTTGTTGTGCAGGTCCTTTACTTCCTTGGTTAGAGTTACCCCCAGGTATTTTATATTGTTTGTGGCTATTGTGAAGCGAGTTGTTTCCCTAATTTCTTTCTCAGCCCATTTGTTTGTTGTATAAAGAAGGGCTTCCGATTTTTTTTGAATTAATTTTGTACCCAGCCACTTTGCTGAAGGTGTTTATCAGCTGTAAAAGTTCTCTGGTGGAATTTTTGGGGTCACTTATAAAATACTAGCAAACCGAACTCAAGAACACATCAAAAGTATCATACACCCTGATCAAGTAGGCTTCATCTCAGGAATGCCGGGATGGTTCAACCTATGAAAGGCTATCAATGTAATTCACCACATAAACAAGATGAAAGAAAAAAAAACACATGATAATCTTGCTAGATGTGCAAAAAGTATTTGACAAAATCCAACACCCCTTCATGCTAAATGTTCTGGAGAGAACGGGCATAGAAGGTCCATACCTAGAAATAGTAAAGGCAATATACAAGAAGCCAATGGCCAACATCAAATTAAATGGAGAGAAACTTGAAGCATTTCCTCTAAACTTGGCGACAAGACAAGGATATCCACTTTCACCATATCTCTTCAACATAGTACTTGAAGCTCTTGCTAGAGCAAAAAGACAGCTAAAGTAGATCAAGGGGATACAAATTGGAAGCAAAGAAGTCAAATTATCCCTATTTGCAGACGATATGAATTTCAATTGTTACTGACATACTTGTTCATCTTCAGTATCAACAATGTTTTCAGATTATAATATTAAATTGAAAATTCATTTTAATGTGAGATACACAGAATGTCTGGATTCAATTTGACAGCTTTGTATGACTGTAACTAGTGTGTATTTCTATCTTATACATTCAAAGGCTTCTGGTTTCCTGCTTGCAGTCCCATTCCTGTAGAAAACTATCAACAAAAAGCAAGGCCCCATTGTTGTCTGAATTTGCCTCACAGGGTTCACTCATCTTGCATTAAAGTAGTTTCACAAATCAAGTATGATTGTGGTATGTTAGTCTTATAATTAGTACTTTCTAGCTCTATTCACTAGAGCTAACTGCCTAGTGTTCATACTCACATATGATCTACAAGGCAAGAAATTTGCATGTGGTAAATGGCAGCACTTTCTAAAAAGCAGTTAATCATGAAGGGAATAAAAACCCTCCTGGCATTTATTGTTCAAAGTGCATAAGAAAGGTCTTAATATGGTTGTGATTTTCATTCAAAAGAATTTTTTCAGAGTTTAACATAGATTAATGTCCACATGCCATTAAATGTTTCTATACCATTCTGTTAAAAGATGCGAAGTTGTTATTTTACAAACTGATGAAAGTTTTCTGCTGAAAACACCAGGTCAGGTAACACTTTAAGGTACAAAGAGGCAGTCAGTGATTTCAAACTACTGCTTTGTTATTCTGCAGAAAAAGAGAGCTTTTCTGCCCAGCCACCAAGAGAAAATGTGACTGACAGTATGACAGTAGCACACTCTGCCTCTGGTTATCTGAGGAAGAATGGTTTCTATGAATGGCTTTCATCTTCATGAGGAGGGTACAGGACCATTTAGCAAGTTGATCAGGTAATTCCTGTTTTAATAGCAGCAACAGAAAGAAACAGAGAACTCATCAGTGTCCTAGCTATTACCCGTGAATAAGAACAATGCTTATTCGTCGGCATCTCACAGGCTGTACTACAGTGGCCCTGACAATTGTTAGCTCATTGCTTTGTAAAATTAAAGTGACAAAAAATGGCAGCAGAGATACTCTGAAACTGGAAGAAGAAATGAACTCTCTCCAAGCAATAAATAACAATAAGGGGAATCTTGACCGGAAGGTGGAATCTGATTAATTTTCACTTTCCCAGTTCCCAGGCTTCAGATCACTTTCAGTTGTTTCATTCAGACTTCAGTTTTCTTCTTTTTTATTCCTTTAGTCTACTTGGCATTCCCTTCATTTTGTCAATACTGTATTCCCAACTTGTACTCTTATGCAAATGCCTAAGTACACCCTCAAAGTTCTGAAATTCGGTATTAAAGATTTGACACTTGTATGTAGGGTTTTGGTGCTGACTGTTTGGCACTGGACAAGCAACTGGTTTGCTCTTTCAGAGGGAAGACAACCTCTCCCACTCTCAGCTTTTCTCAGTAGCCTGTGTAGGGTTCAGGCCTCATGGACAGTCCCCATCCAGTTTGCCACGTTCAGTAGTATCATCCTTGTTTAGTTCATGACTGGTCAATCATGCTGTTAAGACTTTATGGGTATAGCTTATAATCTTACTAGGAGACACAGTCTCACAAAAAATACCCCAATTCTCTGCCTCTCACAAACCTCTTATTCTCTCTTCCCATGTTCTCTGAGTTTTAGGTAAGGGAGTGTTTTGCAACTTATCCATTTAGACTAGGCTTTACACTTCTGAATGTCTATTGGTTCTGTTATAGTGTAGTGGTCTTCATGTGTAGCAAAGTTTCCTTGATGACTGTAAACACTACACTTATTTGTGGGTATAGTGACAAATGCTTAAGGTGTTGTTAGGGATTATATACTATACTTATATATAGTATATATGAATATTTATATATATGAATATATTTTATATATGAATATATATTATATATACATGCAATAACTATTAGTGAAGTAAATATCCATGGCATTGAAGGGGAGAGTGTGGGATGTAGGGAGTGTTTGAAGGGAAGAAAGAGAAAGAAGATATATGGTAATTTTGTTATAATAGCAAAATGAAATTTCATAGAAGGATACAGTACTTGGTAAATATTGTCCTTGGTATAAAGGATATTATTTTAATGAGCACCAACCCCAAAAGAATAGTACATAATATGTGAATAAATAGGACAAACACAAACACTAAATAATTATGGGATGGATTTCTAAACCATAATACCACACATACTAATCAAATTTGTAATTTTTAAATCTAGGTATCTCTTGTTTAAATTTCTTTGATTAAAATTATTCAAGGGCAGATTCCATGCCAAGAAGTAGATAGCTAACACAAACAAACTCAGTGGTGTTTTTGTAGACATTTTCTTTCATATTCTTTTGTCTGGACAGGTTTTGTCTTGCTTGTTTTTTGCTTGTATATTATAGTTTTCAATGTGTTTTTGTGGGTTTAGTGTGTGTGTGCACGTGCATGTGTGTGCCTTGCATTTTCTCAGTGTTTTAAAAAAATTCTGAGTTTTTGTTTACCTATCATGTTTGTTAGCTTTCTAAAGAGAAAAAAAGCAGGATTGTGTAAGTAGGAATGTAGGGAGGATTTGAGAGAATTTAGGGGAAGAAAAATATGGAAGAGAAAGAGAAACAGGACAATGGCACAATGAAGAAAGGAGGAACTGGAAACTTGAGGGTAGTGAGGAACAACCAGATCTGAGTAGCCAGTAATGTTACCTAGGATGATCATCTTGGCCTCAGCTAACACCGGGTGCCACATCTGGCTAAATGGTCTGTACGCACCAAAAGCCAGGTGGACATTCCTTGTCTGAGCTGCCACCAGAGGACATGTTGCTGTCTGAGGGCTGTGCAGAGATGACCCATCCCTGACCTGGGCTTTATGGGAGAATTGGCCCTAGAGGCCCGAGAGAAAGAGAACTGACCTTTCCCTTAGCCAACTGCAGTTCTCAGAAGAGCAGTAAGTGCACATCTCAGGAGTAGTGAGTGAGCTGGGTCCAAGGATGCGAACTTTGGAGAGCTGGCCCTATCATTCTTCTCCCTATGGTGGTAAGGATGAGGGAAAGACACTCTCTTCTTCCTTACCCATCATCACCACTAGCAGGTGGGAGATCTGGCTCTGGGGTCTTGAGAGCAGTAAAGATGTCCTTGTCCTTCATCAGCTGCAGCATCTGGAAGAGCAGGCCGTACACCCCACTTGGACAGTACAGTTTAGCTGGCCCTGGATGTGGGGGCTGTGGGTGAGCAGGCCCCAGGAGTATGAGTGTGGGAGACTCAGCCTTTCCTTTTATCAGCTTTACAGTGTTGTTAACAAGGGACATCCCTTCCCTGTCCTTTTGCCCTCATCATTGGTGGCCTACAAGAGATTTGGCCCCAATGGGGTCACAAGAACAGGACTGCTATCTCTGACCCTCACATGCCCTCAGGAGAGCAGTCCCTGTATTTTGTTGGGACAGCCCTGAAGAGCTAGTCTTAGATGTGGGGGCTGTATGCCCAGAATCAGTGCTTTGAGTTGGCCTACCCCAACATCTACACAATAATGAACAGTGGAGTACATGAAGAGGCCAGTTCTACAGATGCAAAACTACAAGATCTCTATGACACAGGGCAACAACATGGTATCTAAGAGGAGTCTCAGTGAGATTCCAGCACTGACAAAGAATCAAAAACCAGAGGCCTGGTACCAAACCAAGGAATCATTGTTATCAACATTTGCAAGTAAAAAAAGTATGGACAAAGGAATTGTTGTGAAACACACTGGGATACATTACAGCTTCCACAATGAGCTTTCTCCCATTCCTTTTTTCCTCCATTCTCTCCTAAAACCCTCCTCAAACTTCTCCTATGACTCTTCACTCTCTACTTGATATTCTCTTTTTTTCATTACTATATACACACATATACATATGTATGCATATATATTAGGTATAATATATTATGTATGGATGTATGTATTATGTATATAATATATTGTATGGAATTTATATATTGTATGTGTGAATATATGTTTTCTCTGTTGAGAAAGGTTGCAAGGGTAGAAGTTGGGTCTGAGGGGGAGGTGGGAGATGAGTGGAATCAGGGTGCAAGATGTGAAATTCACAAAAATTAAATATAAATAAATTAGATAAATAAATAAAAGTTAAAAAAAGAGAAATATGATCACTTCACTTTCTCCCATTCCTTTTTCCCTCCACTCCCTCGAAAAACTTTCTCCCATGACTCTGCACTCTCTAGTTGATATTCTCTTTTTTGTAATTATTATATACACACATATACATATGTATATGCATATACTATATGCATAATATATTATGTGTATATATGTACTATGCATATGATACATTATGTGGAATTTCTATATGGTATGTGTGTACATATATGCCAATATATACAAACACGACTTACTATCTGTTTTTGTTATTGGTATAACAATGATTTCAAGTCTGAACACTGCACTAGACAGTCATTAAAAGTGTCTCATCCCTGGGATAGGTTAACTTTCTTCCTTCCAACAGTCATTTATTACTTACAGTTCCTTGTCAAAAATAGCAGTCCTCAACCTATGAGTTGTGACTTCCATAGAGGTTGGCTATCAGATATACTTAATATCAGATATTACATTACAATTCATAATAGTAGCAAAATTACAGTTATGAGGTAGCAACAAATAATCTTATGGTTGGGGTCACCACAACCTGAAGAACCATATTAAAAGTCACAGTATTATGAAGGTTGAGAACCATAGGTCTGGAGATTCTTGAATTAATGAATAATGTTATATTGACAAACTTGCCTACAATATACTTTCAACTATCTCCAAAATAAAAGAATCTTGTGTTTTCCATTGATTCTCCAAGAATTTGAAAAAAAATCAAAGAAAAAGAAGAAATAAAAAAGAAGGGAGGAAAAAAGGTATGCGGACAAAGAAGGAAGGAATATATTCATGTGTTACTGAGATGACTCAACAGCACAAGATACCCAAATCCAAACCTGATGACCTAAGGTTATAGTTGAGCCCACATGTTAGAAAAAGACAATGAGCAAATTACCCACATTTTTTTTATTAATGTGCACTGTTCTACATACAAAAATGAACACATAAAGGAATTAACTAGTGAAATAATTAACTAAAATATGATCATTATACTAATGCAGAAATAGCACACAATCTTTGTATTTTGAAGAAGATACTTGATTTTTATATTTAATTGATGAGCAGATATTCAGAACTCAGATAATGCTATCCCAAAGTACCTTGAATCAAAAGATATTGGAGGATCTAAAAGTGAGATTATTTTGACTTTTCACCACAATCCAATGCAAATCTTGGCTGTGAGACAAACACATGCATATCTTGCATAATATAGTATTCAATATTCTCATTATAACACACAATGCAGGAGTGATTGATGAACATTTGCATTTCCAGAGCTAAAGAGGTAGACGCAGGAGGATTGTTGCTTTTGCGAGAGATCAGTCTGTAACTTGAACTATGTAGTGAGTTCAAGACTAGCTTGGTATATTAGAGGATTACCTGTATCAAAGCTGAAGGAAGAAACAAAGAACTTCATTAAAATAGCCTCTGCTGCCTATTTGACTGTGAAGCATGAAGGTGAATGGAGAAGGAATCATCACAGAATAGTCAAGAATGGGGCTGGGCCAAACAAGGCTGACCCTGTATCTAATACTATATCATTTATATGTATTTGTCTAATATATTTCCATTTATATAATCTGATGTCCATTACTCACCAGACCTAAACATAATGATAGAGCAACTTCCCATATTTTGAGCGTCTTCACTTAAAGGACTCCTATTTAAATTTTTTTTTTTTTATAAATACTTTATTTTTTTTTCTTCAAGTTACATCTCAGTAACAAACCCCTCCCTATTCCCCCTTCCTAACCCGCCCTTCCACCCTCTTCCCTCCAGAGGTTTCCCCTTTCAGTCCAACAGCTGGTTCCTTCTCTTATAACAGTAAGTATTATACAAAACAATAGATATAAATATGCCACATTTATGAGAGTAAATTGGCCCAGTATACCTTCCCAATGTTCAGTTTATACCTATTTGGCCCCTGACTTTAACATTCTACTATCTACCCAACTCCATGAGTTTAAAGGTCTATATGTGACTCAACATTCATACTATCTTGCAACACACTTTTAAGAGTATCTTCTTAGATCTATAACACCCTCTTGATTCCTAAACAGTTCAAAATTTAACTATAAGATTCTATCTGTCTATTCTTCAACCACCTCAGAGACCTGAGAGGGATAAATATATTTGCTTATATAGGAAGTGCAGAGCCTGCAGCTTCCAAAACTAAGAAAGAACATACCAGTAACTGCCTGGACAGTTCCCATTTTCTCTCCATACATTCCAGCATCAATCTTCAGCCTTTGGGTCCTGTTTCTCTGACAGACATTTGTTGTAGAGCAGGGATTATGAAGGACTTACCTACCCTGTCTTGGCAGAGTTAGGCTGTCGACTTCCCTGCTACCAAGTTTTGTCCTTTTTGGACAGCAGTCTGTCTGCAGTTGGTGCAAGGGGTTTTTTCATGCCAAGAGAAAGGCTTGCCACTAATTCAACCATCTTACAGTGGAGGTTCTTCGATGCTTATCTTCTACTTGGAGTAGAATAGGGGGTGCTGTCAGGCGCTGATATGTCTCGATATCAAAAAAAAATCTTGATTTAAGATAACATCTTTGAATGCCATATTCTGCAGATCTCTAGGGGTTTTTGAAGATGCCCTATTTAAATTTTGATTGGGTAAATTTTTCTTGATCACTTGTTGATCGTGTTTATCTTGTTATCTGAATATTGGCTATGAATCTTGAGGTAATTAAAACATTCTATTTCTTCTTCTATACAATAATACCTTAATCAAAAAGATGTGGTGTTGATTATCTATAAGGATCTTTAAACTATGTCAGATGCATTATAAGCATTTTTAAATACAAATTACATCCAAGCCAATCAATAATGTTTATATGTATGAATGCACTGCAGACCTACAGTTATTCACAGCAGTATCAGACATTTGCTTAGGAAACATAGTTAAATTATTGGACAGATGCTATCCAACAATCCAAGTATGTTTCTAAACACATTACAAAGAGCAATATGCATTTGCTTCCAAAGTCAGTTATTAAATATAGTTTAGTACTATAAAATACAGACTCAAAATATAAATTTAGGAGAAGAAAAATAGAAGTAATTACTTCTATAAAAAGTATATAAAACTAATAAAAATGTATCTTTCTCTTGCCTAAAAATAAGAACTGAACACTGCTATTTCCCATGTGGAAATTCTATTTTGATTTCTGTTTAGAATAAAATATATGATCTTGCCCACCTACTGACCTTTCCCTATTTTGTGCTACTCTTGTTGGTGTATACTGATTCACTTTTTCTTATGGCAGCTGTCTTTAGAGTACATGGATAATTTTCAAGAAGAAATCTTTGTGGATACAAATGAACATTACAGGTAAACATTTAACCTTCTAAAATCTGGATCTTCTTGAAACTATAGTAACCATGAGGAATAGTATAATGGACTAGTAGGATAAAGTAGCCATCTGTTCATGATACCAAGAAAAGGGTTACATGCCAGATGCTGAAAATATACTATAATCACAGTATGCAGGTACTAGATTAAACAAAGGGTTAAGAAAAATTTATATAGAAAATAAATTGTCTATTTTTCTAGTTAATTTTAAAATGTGATAGGAGAAACTCAGCAAAGTTATTATTTAGAGAAAGGCCAAAATTTACATAAAAGAAAGACAAGTTTTACCATGAATCTCATTTGAGTTAATTTGAGGGCATGACTGGAAACATGAGAAGAGAATGACCAAAGTGATGCCATCACTCTGCACTTGACATGAAATCTCCAAGGTGCAATATTGTTAGTTCAGTAACCACTAGCCAACTTTACCCTTTGAGTGCATGTCTTGTCAACTTGGACAATTAAACTTGAAATCTTAGTATATAATAACTTAAAGCTTTTCAGTGATTGTGTATTGATTAAATTCTAATATTGTATTGGGTTAACATAAATGGAGAAAATGTAAAATCAAACATAATGGTTTTTAATTTTTATTTATTTAGGATATAATTACATAACTTTTTCTATCTTTCTCCTACATCCTAACCATACCCTATCTCTTCATCTGATCCCTCCCAAATTAATGACCTCTTCTTCTTAAATATATATATACATACATATACACGCATACATATATACATACATGCATACATATATACATATGTAGGCGGTTAGATAAATTAGATTTAGAAAATATATAGGGGTTTCTGATACTGTCTCTTAATTCGGGGCATAAAGAGCATTATCAGCATGTGGACTAAAAACAGGAAACAAACAGGAGACTTAATAGACTGAAAAACAAAGTTGAAGTCAGAAAAACAGGAAAGACTTAATGGACTTGAAGAAACAAAGCATCTGGCCTGACATTGTTTTCAGCTGCTAAGTGGGCAGAGCCCAAATTAAGAAAATGTAAAATCAAACATAATGGTTTTTAATTTTTATTTATTTAGGATATAATTACATAACTTTTTCTATCTTTCACCTACATCCTAACCATACCCTATCTCTTCATCTGATCCCTCCCAAATTAATGACCTCTTCTTCTTAAATATATATATATATATATACATACATATACACGCATACATATATACATACATGCATACATATATACATATGTAGTCGGTTAGATAAATTAGATTTAGAAAATATATAGGGGTTTCTAATACTGTCTTTTAATTCGGGGCATAAAGAGCATTATCAGCATGTGGACTAAAAACAGGAAACAAACAGGAGACTTAATAGACTGAAAAACAAAGTTGAAGTCAGAAAAACAGGAAAGACTTAATGGACTTGAAGAAACAACGTATCTGGCCTGACATTTTTTTCAGCTGCTAAGTGGGCAGAGCCCAAATTAGGCTGAAACAGAGTTCCTCCTGTTTAAGGACAGTGCATGGAGCCCAGAAGAAGAAGAGGCCCCTGATGCTAGAGAGCTCCAAGAGTCCTGCTGAAAAAAGGGCTGGCCATTGATGGCCAGCTCTCTCCCTGAAGCAGAAAGAAGCCGGTGAGCAAAGAAAGCCTGAGCAAGACACCAAAAGGCCAAGGACTGGACCCTGTGGCTCAGCTTTTGCCTGGAGGGGTTTGATCTGTCCGATCAGTGGCCTAGGGGAAACTGTGCCTGGCTTTAAGGACTGAGGCAGAGCAGCTGAGTTCCTGATTCAAAAGAAGTAAGTTGGCCTGCAGATGGCTGGGGTCTTCCACAGAGAAGAAAGCATGAAGCCTTATTTAAGGTGAGACTGCAATA
>CAJQZJ010032464.1:10273552-10353087 GCA_907164525.1 Lophiomys imhausi
GTGCGTTAAAGAATCTACAACAAAGACTGTGTTCCTAACGACTGAGGACCTGCCCCAGAGACTCTATCATTCTAAAAGGTTATGAAAGTAGTTGTTATAATTACCAATAGGTTTAGTGGATAGGTTAAAGGGGTTGTAGGAATTTATAGGATTAATAGTTAAGAAATTGTTGGTGTTTGTTATAAGTGAATTTAGTAATAAATAAATAAGTGTTAAATAATAATTTAAAAGATCAGTTACATACATATGTGCATACACGTGCATATGTATGTGTGTATGTATGCACATGAATGAACACATATATAAATACACATTCTGAGTCCTTTCAGTGTTGCCTTGTGTATATATTCTTAGGTCTGATCATTTGGTATTGGATGACCAATTTGTGGGGAAGATTAATTCTCCTTCTCTCAACAGTTGTGAATTAGTTATTACTCTTCATCTAAGGCTATGTCCTCTATGAAATTTCCCCATATTTACATTGAGATGTCAATTCGTGTTGGAATTGTTCAGTTCCTACACTTATGTTGTTGAGATGTCATGGATATAAATGTGTGTGTGTGTGTGCACATGAATGAATACATATATAAATATATCCTTTTCATATCTATAAGGCACAGTCTCACTGCAGAATCTCCAGTTCATTGGTTCATATTCTAAAATCTTACTTGAAACTTTAGTACAGGGGTCATTGTAGCAGATGTATCATGTGGGGTAGGAACCCTGTAACCAGTGGCTCCTGGCATTTTGACTATAATGAGTTTCTGTAATTGTCTCTTTATGCTGCAGAAAAAAAGATTTTTTTCATAAAGAATGAGATATATGGTTTTGCAAAAGTAGACATTTTAGGTTCTCCTTGTTTAGCCTATGCTTTTGCTAGCCAAAGGTAGCTGCTAGTTGTATAGTACCCGGAATATTTTTCATCCTCTTGAGTAAGTCTGATATCCCATTAGACAGATGTTGGTAACCACCAAGACAAAACTGTCACTATTTCACCATTTTTAATATCTTGCCAGTCTTCAGTGGAAGTTCAAAGCCTTTACAGCAGGTTAGCTCTATCATGTGCTACTCTCCTTTGGCAGCTTTCATAGAAACTTCTAATGCTATGAGAGGCTTCTTGTCATTTCCAACTCTATCCCACCAAGAACTATGTCTGACGTGCATCATTTCTTCATTGGGTGAAAGGACAAGGACAGCAACCTATATTGTTTGGGAATCTCTTGGATTCCCCTGACTAACAACTTTGGAGGAAGCTTTTCATGTATAATATTGGGATTTCTATTAGTCATCACTCTATTGATTATTTCTTTACCTGCACAGTGCTTTTTAATAAGGCCCATTTTAAGTGACTAAAATTATATATATATATATAATTATTATATATATTAATTATAAATAATATATATTCTTACTAATATATATGTATCTTCTTATCTCTATTTTGTTTATTTTTCTTTATTTTGAAATAACTGCAACCAGAACTCCATTTCCTACCCAAATCCATGACTGCTAAAATGCTTTACATAACATTCCACTATATTTCAATTTAACATTGAACATCATCCTGTCTATTTATATCATATCCAAATTACTTATAATATCCAAAGCAATATACATGCTATGTAAATAATGGTTACACTGCATTATTTAGTGAATAGTGACAAGAAAAGAAACTTGTACATGTTTTGTGCAGATTTCCCTTGAATATTTTCCCCTGTTGACAAAAGTAATACACAGAATAGAACATACACGGATAAAGTTGCAAGTAAGTATTTCAACTGGACTCTTCTAGGAAGACCGAATCTCAGGCATGGAAGATTTGATTGAAGAAATCAGTACAACAACCAAAGAAAATGAGAAATCTAAAAAAGTTGTGTTCTACCTGGTTCTTGAGACCCCAAAGACCACCCAGGAGCCAACTCCAATATAAATAAATGAGGGTTGTTCATTCAAGCTCAGAGCTTGGACTCTCAACACTCACTGACACAGCAGTTCAAGTCGAGAGCCCCCAGACCTGTACAGAGTTTATATAGAGACCCAGACAAAGAAGCAGGTTCTTTACCATATGATTGGATAACATTTGGGTAGCTATGTCATGTCCATTTTTGATTGGCTTATTGTTACTGACTAACCAGCTGCGGTCAGCTTGACCATCAGAAAGTTTGTTTAGACTTTTTGGGTGCTTTCTCAGAGTGAGCTGTCTGGTGATGACGAGGGAACACCCCTAGAATACAAGGTCCGGTACATTTTGTTGTTGTTCTGGAACTGGAGGTCAGCTCTGAGTCAAACTTAATACAAAATGTAATCTTTTTTTCAAGATCAATTCAGCCAGGCTCCACAATTGTCACCCATAACATCCAAGAAATCAAGGACTCAATGAAAAGACAATATCTAAGAATTATTGGCATAGAAGAAAGAGAATACTTCAAGGTCCAGGAAACATCTTCAACAAAATCATAGACGAAAACTTCCCAAACCTAAAGAAAGGAATGCCAATAAAATTCCAAGAGGCATACAGAACACCAAACAGAATAGACCAGAAAAGAAATTCCTCTTTCCACATAATAAATAAAACTCCAAATGTACAGAACAAAGAATATTAAAAGCAGTAAGAGAAAAATGTCAAGTCACATACAATGGCAAACCCATCAGAATTACACCTGACATCTCCTCACAAACTTTAAAAGCCAGAAGGGCCTGGGCAGACATCCTACAAGTCCTAAGAGCACATAGGTGCCTGGACAGACTACTATATCCAGCAAAACTCTCTATCAACATAGATGGAGAAAACAATATATTCCATGACAAAATCAAATTTAAACAGTATCTACCCACAAATCCAGCCCTACAGAAGATCCTAGAAGAAAAATTCCAACCCACTGAAGATAAGTTCACCCAAGAAAAAAGAGGAAGCAAAAAACTCCACTGCAGCTAAACCAAAAGAAACACACAACCACCACCTACATCAAAATAATGGGAATTGAAAATTAATAATGACTAATCAAATGACTAACTCTCCATGGATAGCAAATTTTAGAGAAGGCATGTAGTGAAGCATTCCTTTCAAATAGTAGCAATATGTTCTTGTGATGGAGAAAACAAATGAACATAGGGTTGTGACCTTGACATACCTAAGGTGGCAAACCATTTTATTGGATTAAATATTAAGGTCATGAATATCAGAATATATTAGAAATTGAAGCACCATTTCTAAAACTGCTAATATACACCTTTACAGGCATGAAAAATCAGAGAGTAATCAACAGATATATGATAATATGCAATTCATAGATGATATTACAAGGATTATTAAAGAAAATTTCTCATGCAATATAATATATGCTTGATAAGACTATTCAGTAGAGCATTCTAGATACCTAGGAAATACTGAAAATAGAAAGAAATAAAGACCAGTGTAGGTTGTATCAAGAAGAAATAATAAATGTTTATATATCCATTTTAAGTAAAATTGGACTAAATTTACCAAGTAACTAATAAATCATAACCATATTGAGTCTCTTTGGAAAGTCTCCGTAGGTCTTAGAAGAGTTCTCACAATCTTGTTTTTAAATCTTTGTACTATCATTAAAAAAAAAAGTCTCCCTAAATATATGTATGCAGCTTCACATAGCATTCTTCAGTCCTGTTATACTGAAATATTGCTTGTGTACATATATTTGTTGCATCAAGTCACAAATATTCAAGAAATGTGTGATTAGACATTTGATTAAGAAAAGATAAACACATTGTTATCTTTGCACCAATTTGGTAAAAACAGAGTGTGGACTTGTTATGATGGACAAATAGATTTAAAACAAGTAAATGAATAATATAGACCCCAAAACAGTGAAAAACTCTACAATACTGGATTTTTGTCCTCAAATAAGTCTTTTTTTATAATTGCCATGAGTTTCAACATTGCTACAAGAAAAACACACAGGTGAGTTATCTGTTGTTTTTCATAGTAAACCAGATGTTACTCTGTGATTTCCATTTTTATGTATGCATATATTTAAATATGAATATGTGTGGTTATTAGTGCATTTATAAACACAAAAATGATTAATTGTATGATGAATTTGTTGGTTCATTATCTTATTTGTGCTTTAATATGAATTTTGGTAATGTATGGAATTAATAGGAAAAGAAGTCTAATTAGATAAAATAAGCTCCAGTGAAATCCTAAATATCCTTCATAATAATGAGAAAAATTTTCTCACACTTTTCACCTCTGAGACTGTTATGAATTTGATATTGCTTGTAGTATGTTCGTATGTAGGCAGCGTTTCACAGAGTATCTTGTCTCCAAGATTCAGGGCTGTTCCTCATCTGCTACAACAAGGCTGCTGGGAGCCATAGCTGGTGAAGACACAGGAAGTTATTCACATTTTGTCTTCTCTAATTGACTGTGAAAATGGCTTCAAACCTTACCTGTTGGCCACACTTTGTACACGTAATGTTGCTTACTTGATGAAAGTGTTTTGGTTTTTTGTTTTTGTTTTTGTTTTTTTTAGAGAAATCAAGAAGAAAAATAATGCTGAGAACATTGGTATTCTGGAACTAATTGGAATGTTTTATTTTATATACTAAGTCTGACTGAAGGACAAGGGATCACCTACTAGAGAATCAAGAATCACTGAAAACAAACTTCCTTAAAAGATATAACATAGCAAAACATGCATAAAAATTTTATAGTGTAGCTTTATGGTGATAATTACAGTAAAAGGGACAAACTGGGTATTATTTGTGTACATTATTTAATATGACATATAAAAAGTACTATTAGAAATATAATGAGTAACATTCTGATTCTTTATTATATTCAAATGAATTTGAAATTCTGAGAGCAAACACAATAGTTCACTTCACTTTCAGATGTTTGCCAGATTTATGGATACTAAAACACCTAGGGCCTTATCCATAGTTCAAGGGTCAAATAATATGTGACACAGAAATGTGTGCTCTGAGAACTGTGCTTTCTTTTTGGTAAGTCTAGGTGGTCAACAGGCAATTTTCCATATTCGACATCACCACTCTCAGTGGGTGCCAGATAAGCCAAACTCTATAGACAGTCTTGCTTATGAAAGATACTGTTCAGATAAGAAGGAAGAGAGCAAAGATAAAACTACAGTCCTTACTTAATACATAACTAAAACCTATCAGATACTTTCCAAATGGCAACAAGCCAAGAGTAATTACTAACTTGGAATGAATTTTATAGCAGATGAGACAGACAAGGTGTAAAAAGATCCAGACGTGCTTCAATATGACACCAAAGGTGTACTGGCAGAGACATGCAGGAAGGCACAAGGACCTAACAGCATAAATATATGTAATGGAAAGGTTAAGGAGTTTTATATATAGAAAATAAATTGGGTAGCTGAAAGTAACTGGGGTTGCTTCATATGATAAAAGTGGATTAGATGATGATGTATACCATAAAGGGCAGTTTAAATGTTAAAGGAAGCAAACTTTTTAGTCCAATAAAAAAGATAGAAACCAAGTATAAGTAAATTATACTGATGTTAGTGAATGTCAATACACAAAATGAAGTCAAGGAGTTAGTGATGACAAGTTGATTCCTTTTCTGTCATACTTTTTTTCATGGTACCTTGGACTTTTTCAGTCATTGCTGCTCTGGATGTAGATAAAGGAACCGTGACCTCACTGTCCTTATTTTCCTTGATCAGTGATAACCATGAATATAATATAATATTTTCTTTAGGGGAGAAAGTTTCTAATGATATAAATTCTTGTGTATTTCATGCTGGGTCTTAGGAAAACAGATTTTATAACTAAGTTTTAGATGTAAAATACTAGGTAACAGCTAACTTCTATGAGGTTGGGATAATAGAGATTGTAGGAAGAAATCAAACTTTGTATAGGCTTAACCAGCCCTACAAGTAAATTGTGAAGATATCTGAATCAAGAGTTACCAATAGAATTATTCTATAAAATGACTGACATAAAAGAGGTCTGAATACTGTATCCAGGCTTTGGTCTGTCTGTCACCTTTTTACATGCAGCATTTGTGCTAAGAATATGTCTTCTTTTTGGAATGGTTGGACAGAAGCCAGAGAAAGAATAATATTTTCTGACATACTAAAATTATATGATGTTAAAATAAGTTCATCTTAGGTGGTCATAGCCACACTAATTAGTATGCTTATCTATATGTTACAATGAGCAGAGTGGCATCATTGTGAAAGGGAAAGTATATTTGCAATCCAAAACTTATCTATCTATACCTTTATAAGGAAGTGCTTTCAGTCCTTAGCTTATTATCTTCTTTTCTTATTCAGTTACAGTCAAAAGTTATCCTTAAGCAATGTATCATTCAGCTGATCAGAAAATCCTTAAAATGCTGCCAGCCTGAAATTGTCTTCCTATATAATGGGAAAAGCTGGTAACATGCCTTTCTTTAAAACATTATGGTAGCTTATGTCTACGATAATATAGATCACATGATGACACCTATTAAAAAATGATAACTGTTTGACAACTCATCATCCTTTGTGCTTTTCAATTTCAGAGTATAAAGTAACTAAAAAGGAACAGCAAAAATATTTATAATCTCTTCCATCAAAAGATGTGAATCATTTCAACTATGGTGACCATCTCCCAAACTTTTCTAAAATTACATTATTGCCAAAAAGTTATGTTGAGTGAGTGCATATATAGTGTTAAGAAAACCTTAATTGTCAGCCTCTTTGAAGTTTCAGCAACTGCATGTATGATTCATTAATGGTGAAGAGAAGGTAAAGAAAGTTGAAAGGCTTTCCAAATATTGAGTACTGCATTTCTCTAAGAATTAGCTTTGCCAACTTTTCCTATGTGACTAGGAGAATTCTGATTGCCTTAATTTTCCCTCCCTGATTATTATTCCTCACAGTTCTCTCTTTCATGGATTCTATTCCAAAGTCTTTTCCTATAATAGATTCTGCTTTTGTGGCTTTTCTCTGAAAAATCAGATTGAGTTCTCTTTTTTTTTTCATACTAATTGGCATTTTGGGGTCTAATTGTAGTACTTTTCATCATTTCTTTTAGAACACATGAGCATGAAAGAGAATTTTTGCTGTTGCTTTAGTGTTAATATGCAGACATCTAATAAGCACTCTCCAGTTTAAAAATATCTCCCTCAAAGTTGCTGTCAGCTCATTGACATAATGTCCAAAAAAAAAAAAACTCATCAAGTTAAAAGGACGACTTTATACACAGGTCTTAAAGTGTAAAATGTTAATTTGAAAAGATTTTCATTGGGTACAAAAAACAAATAATTTAAAAATGTCTAGAAAACTAATCTAATGAAAGAGAAGTCCTTTAAAGCTAGTTTAAAAATATTGCTTTTAGAATTATGTGCTGTATTGAATAACAAGAGTGTATTATTGACTTGGGTTTTGGAATTTCAGTTTTAAATCAGTAACATATTCTGAAATATGGAAAACATATTTTGAAAATACATTATTTTTATAATCAGCCAGCATTATTCCCCCCTTTTCACTTTTAGTCTGTATTTATTTCTGCTCTCTTGATGTGTTTTTTTTTACTTTTTTAAAAGTTTATTTATTACTTCAAGTTACATCTCCATCACAATGCCATCTTTCCACCCATCCCAGCCCCACCCTCTCATCCTCTACTCCCTCTCCCTTCTTTTTTTTAATGTTTATTTATTACTTCAAGTTACATCTCCATCACAGCCCTCTCTCTCCACCCCTCCCAGCCCCACCCTCCTACACTCTCACCCTTCCCCCAGAATGCATAATTCTTATTTTTTCAGTCCAACAAATGGTTCATTCTCTTAAAACAATAAATAAAGTACAAAACAACTGAAATAAATAGGCCACAATTCTGAGAGTTATATGGCTTAGCATACATTATCAATGTCCAGTCCATATGTATTTGGCCCCTGACTTTAACATTCTACTATCTAACTATCTCCATGAGTTTAAAGTTCTCTATCTAACTCAGCTTTCATAATAACTTGCATCACAATTTTAAAAGCATCTTCTTAGATGCAGAACACCCTCTTGATTCCTAAACAACTCAAAATTTAATTATGAGACTCTAGCTATCTATTCTTCAACCATCTCAGAGACCTGAGAGGGATAAATATATATGATTATATAGGAAGTGCAGGGCCTGCAACTTCAAAAACTAAGAAATGACATACCAGTGGCTACCTGGACAGTTCCTATTTTCTCTCCATACATTACAGCATCAATCTTCAGCCATTTGGCCCCGTTTCTCTGACAGACATTGATTGTAGAGCAGGAATTATGAAGGACTTACTTACCCTGTCTTGGCAGAGCTAGGCTGTCCACTTACCTGCTTCCAAGTTTTGTCCTTTTTGGACAGCTTTCTCTCTACAGTTGAAGCAAGGGGTTTTTCTTGCCAAGAGATAGGCTTGCCACTAATTCAACCATCTCCCACTGGAGATTCTTTGATGCTCATCTTCTACTTGGATTGGAATAGAGGATGCTGTCAGGGGCTAGCATGTCTCGTTATCAAAAAATTTTAAGTTAAGAAAACATCTTTGAATGTCATTCTCTGCAGATCTCTTGGGGATTTTGAAGATGCCCTATCTATCTCTTATGTTTAGATAAGCAAATGTTGCTGTCTCTTAACACTTGATTTCTGAATAGCTTAGAAAATAACTGTGATAGACTGTCATAGTAACTAACAAAATGACACGCTTGCATGACTGTTATTTTGTATTTCTTAATTATCCTAAATGGTTTATGATGGTTGGTAACAAAAGGCCAAAACTTCACTTTTCCTTTTTAAGCATTACTAGGTAAAATACCTTTAAGAAGTGTTACCCTTAATTTTGTAACAATATACAAAGATCAATACCAATGTGGCCAAATATACTCTTAATTTTGTATCAATATACTAAGATCAATACTGATGTAGTCCAATACAATCTTAATTTTGCATTAATATACAATGATCAATACCAATTTAGCCTAATGTATTAATTTTGTATCAATATACAAACGTATAAGGGCTTATTCAATAATTTGTCCTTTTTTCTTGATCTTTCCTATACTATGTCTATGTCCCATTTTTTCTCAAGTCTATTCACTCCTACGTAGGAGAGAAAGAAAGTTACAGAAAAGAAAAAGAGAGAAGTCCCTAGGTCTAACCTCCAAAACCCATTTAATAAGACCATTTAACAGCTTGTAGTCTCTTCCCCTAAATGACAAAATTTTCTGTCATCCATCAAATAACCAAAGGGGGGGGGGTGGAACAACCTCGCCACCTTCTGAGCCTGGGACGTCGCTCTCATAACTGACTTCCTGCTGATTTGGGATGTAGTAAACCTGTTTGGGGCCTAAATAGGGATGGAAAAATGGTTAAAAATGTTAGTAGAATCATTTGATGTTCAGTCCTTTTGTGCTCAGCTATTTAGATGTCCTAAGAAGTTTGTAGACAGAAGCTGATCTTCAGGCCTTTACTGAAGTTCTGGCTGGAGCAGTCTGTGGAGTTGAATGATCTTAGTGATTTTGAGTTGTGGTTGTAGACTTTTCAGGAAACAGCTATTGAGGGAGTCTGCAAGGCTGAATCGTCTGGGCCATTGGTCTTCTTCGGTGTTTGATCTGTTTTCTGCTGAGGTTTCCCTTGTTGAGTTGTCCCTAGATTCCTTGAATGCATGTTTTAAGTCCCCTGTAAAGATAAGAACAGAGCCCTTCCCTAATCCTAACTCTGGGGCAATTACTTTTTTTTTGGGGGGGGGTCAGGTAATATATTTCCTGGAGCAAATTTGGTTTTTTGACAATATATAAAGTATTATCTTTCAATCTGGATTAAAGAAGAAATTATTTTGTTATTTTGGAGCTAAACAAACCTTTAGTGTATATATTTTGAGATCTCAAACGACAATTTGTTTACATTGAGCATGCCTTTTGTATGTATCTTTTAAACTTAAATCCTTCCAAATCCTATGTGCCTGTCTCTACATACTAAGTATTGGGATCAAGACCTGTGGTTCCCAACTGAAGGGATTAAATATGTGCTCCCCTGCCCCTGGATCGAAGTTTTTCCGTATGTAGAGTTTGTTATGTAACAGGCTGACCTTGAGCTCTGGCATCTGCCTGTTTCTGTCTCTAGGGTGTTGGGATTAAGGGTGTATTCTTCTCGAATGATGGGATTAAGGGTGTGCACCATCACCACCCTGTTCCTTGTACTCTAGAATTTATAAGACAACTAACTCTATAGTGCTCCTCCTGTCTCTGCTGAAGTTAAAGGTATGGGCTAACCCCACACATTTCATGTATTTTACCTTAGCTCTAAGTTTTTTCGACTCTTGGTGGTTTATAAAACCAGGTTGAACAGCTGTAACCTTTAATTTATTTACAATGTTTTAAACCTGTTACCTGCTTTTTTTATTTAATAAATTTATTTATTGGTTGCTTCAGGTTACAACTCCATCATATTGCCGTCTTTCCCCCCTTCCAAGCCCCACCCTCCCATCCTCTACCCCCTAACCCTTCCACCTTGCTCTTCATACACTGGGGGCCTACAAGGCAGTACCACCAGTGAAAAGTGTCTCATTGCTGGAGAGGGAAAACTAAAAAACAGACCAACAAACAAACAAACCAACAAAAACTAACAACAACAACAACAAATGAAAGAAAAAAAAGTCTATGACCATGTTCTCTTTAGTGTGTTGGTTGTAGTACAGATATCCTGTACTATATAGCTAAAATCCTAGTATAAGAGTATAGATGCCATGTGCATCCTTCTGAGTCTGGGTTAGCTCACTCAGGATGAGCTTCTCTAGTTCCATCCATTTGGCTGCAAATTGCATAATTTCATTGTTTCTGATAGCTGAGTAATTTTCCATTGTATAGATGTACCACAGTTTTTTTTTTTTTTTTGGTTTTTCGAGACAGGGTTTCTCTGTGTATCCTTGGCTGTCCTGGACTCACTTTGTAGACCAGGCTGGCCTCGAACTCACAAAGATCCGCCTGCCTCTGCCTCCCAAGTGCTGGGATTAAAGGCGTGCGCCACCACCGCCCGGCTTGTACCACAGTTTTTTAATCCATTCTTCAGTTGAGGGGCATCTGGGTTGTTTCCAGTTTCTAGCTATTACAAATAAGGCTGCTATGAACATAGATGAGGAGACTTCCTTATGATTCCGTGGGGAGTCATTTTGATGTATACCCAGAAGTGGTGTGACTGGGTCCTGAGGCAAAGCTATTCCAAGATTTCTAAGATATCGCCATACTGACCTCCATAGTGGTTGCACAAGCCTGTACTCCCACCAGCAATGGAGGAGGGTTCCCCTTTCTCCACACTCTTGCCAGCATGTGCTGTCATTTGAGCTTTTGATCTTAGACATTCTGACAGGTGTGAGATGGAATTTCAGAGTCGTCTTGAGTTGCATTTCTCTGATGATTAAGGATGTTGAGCATTTCTTCAGGTGTCTCTCGGCCATTAGGGATTCCTCCTTTGTGAAAGTTGTGGAGAGAACGGGCATACAAGGACCATACCTAGAAATAATAAAGGCAATATACAGCAAGCCAGTGGCCAACATCAAATTAAATGGAGAGAAGCTTGAAGCATTTCCTCTAAACTCAGGGGCAAGGTAAGGATGCCCACTTTCACCATATCTCTTCAATATAGTAGTTGAAATTCTTGCTAGAGCAATAAGACTACTAAAGGAGATCAAAGGGATACACATTGGAAACAAAGAAGTCAAATTATTTCTATTTGCAGACGATATGATAGTATACATAAGCGACCCCAAAAATTCCACCAGAGAACTCTTACAGCTGATAAACACCTTCAGCAAGGTGGCACAATACAAAATTAATTCAAAAAAATCAGAAGCCCTTCTCTATACAACAAACAAATGGGCTGAGAAAGAAACAAGGAAAACAACCCCCTTCACAATAGCCACAAACAATATAAAATACCTGGGGATAACTCTAACCAAGCAAGTAAAGGACCTGTACAACAAGAACTTCAAGCCCTTGAAGAAAGAAATGGAAGAGGCTTTTAGAAGATGGAAAGATCTCCCCTGCTCATGGGTGGGTAGGATCAACATAATAAAAATGGCTATCCTACCCAAAGCAATATATAGATTCAATGCAATTCCTATCAAAATATCAACACAATTCTTTATAGACTTGGAAAGAGCTATTCTCAACTTCATATGGAACAACAAAAAGCCCAGAATAGCTAAATCAATCCTTTACAATAAGAAAATCTGGAGATATCACCATCCCAGATTTCAAGCTGTACTACAGAGCAATAGTAGTAAAAACAGCATGGTATTGGTATAGAAACAGACCAGTAGATCAAGGGAATCGAATTGAAGATCCAGAAATAGACCCACACACTTATGGCCACCTAATTTTTGACAAAGAAGCCAAAACAGCACAATGGAAGGACAGAATCTTCAATAAATGGTGCTGGTCCAACTGGATGTCCATTTGTAAAAGAATGAAATTAGACCCATACTTGTCACCTTGTATAAAACTTAAATCCAAGTAGATCAAAGACCTTAACATAAGGCCTGTCACCCTAAATCTACTAGAAGGAAAAATGGGAAAAACCCTCGAACTCATTGGCACAGGTGACAACTTCCTGTACTGAACACCAACAGCTCAGGACCTGAGACCAACAATCAATAAATGGGACCTCATGAAACTGAAAAGCTTCTGTAAGGCAAAAGACACTGTCATTCGAACAGAAAGGCAGCCTACAGACTGGGAGAAAATCTTCACCGACCCCACATCTGTCAGAGGGCTAATATCCAAAATTTAGAAAGAACTCAAGAAGTTAAACGCCAAGAAACCAAATAATCCAATCAAAAAATGGGTTAAGGAGCTAAATAGATGTGTTTTTTTTTTCCATGACCAGCACCAAAGAAGTTTTTCAGTTAAGTGGGTACCTGGTCTCTGAAAACATGCATTGACACAGCTCTCTTGGTTTCCATAACTCTTCCATCTACCTTGTGTCATCTTGCATTCATAGTGGCATCCAATTCCTCTACAGTGGTGTAATTGTCCAACCCTCCTGGATCTCTTGATGTTTGAATCTCTCATTACCACAGAGTCAGTGAGTGTCCTCCGTTCCTCAAAATGGATCCTCAGACTCTTGTTGGTTGTTTCAAAGCTTGACCCTCTAATGAAAATTTTCTGCAGCTGTTCCAGTTCCTTGGGAGACTCTGACTTAGACATGGGAGATGAAAGCCTTCAGTGATGCTTCCTTGACCAAGTCAACAAGCAGAAGCTGAAATTCTCTTTCTTAGTTGAGTGTTTTTGTGGTTTAGGTATGAAGGTGATTGTTGCTTCATACAATGAGCTTGGCAAAGTTCCTTCTCTTTCTATTTTGTGGAATAGTTTGAGGAATTAGGTATTAGCTCTTCATTGAAAGTCTGGTAGAATTCTGCAATAAAGCCATCTGGCCCAGGGTTGTTGTTGTTGTTAGAATTTTGATAAGTACTTCTATTTCCTTAGGGTTTATGGGACTGTTTGATCTGTCTGATCCTGATTTAAAATTGATAAGTAGAATCTATCAAGAAAAGCATCCATTTCATTCAGATTTTCCAGTTTTGTGGTGTATGGGCTTTTGAAATAAAACCTTATGACTATTTGGATTTCTACAGTGTCTATTTTTATGGCCTCCTTTTCATTTCTGATTTTGTAAATTTGGATGGTAACTCTCTGCCTTTTAGTTAGTTTGGCTAAGGGATTATCTATCATGTTGATTTCCTCAAAGAACTAGCTCTTGGTTTCATTTATTCATTCTATTGCTCTCATTGTTTCCAATGTATTAATTTCATCCCTGAGTTTGAATTATTTACTTCTATGTACTCTTCTTGGGCATGTTTGCTTCTTTTTACTGTAGAGAATTCAGATGTGCTTTTAAGTTGCTGGTAAGAGATCTTTCCTTTTCTTCATGAAGCCACTTAGTACTATCAACTTTCCTCTTGGCACTGCTTTTATTGTGTCCCATAATATTGGGTATGTTGTGCCTCCATTGTCATTGAATTCTAGGAAGTTTTAAATTTCTTTCTTATTTCTTCCCTGATCCATTGGCCATTGGGTAGAGAGATATTCAGTTTCCATGAGTTTGTAGACTTTCTGTTGTTCCTGTTATTGAAGTCCAGCTTTAATGGTGGTCTGATAAGATACCAGTGTCATTTTAACATTCATATCTGTTGAGATCTGTTGTGGCTTGCATTGTGACCCAGTATATGGTCAGTTTTGGAGAAGATTCAGATGCTGGGAAGAAGGTATATTCTTTTGTGTTTGGATGAAATGTTTTGTATATACATATATATATATATACATATATATATATACACAAATGTTTTGTATGCACACACACACACACACACACACACACACACACACACACACACACACATATATATATATATATATATTCCATTTGATTCATGGCATGTCTTAGATTCATTAGTTCTCTGTTTAGTTTCTGTCTCAATGTTCTCCACACTAATGAGAGTGTAGTATTAAAATCTCCCACTATTAATGTGTGATTTAAGCTTTAGTAATGTTTCTTTTACAAATGAGTATGCCCTTGCATTTGGGCCATGAATGTTCAGAACTGAGTTGTCACCATGGTAGACTTTTCCTTTAATAAGTATGAAGTGTCCTTCCCCATCTGTTTTGATTAATTTTAGTTGAAAGTCTTTTTTTTTTGGATAAAGAATGGCTACTCTTGCTTGCATATTGGAAAGCCTTTTTCCAATACTTTACCTTGAGATAATCTCTATATTTGTGCTGAGGTGTATTTCTTGCATGCACCAGAGAAATAGATCATGTTTTTCAATCCATTCTCTTAGCCGGGGTCTTTTTATTGGGTAATTGAGTTCATTGATGTTGAGAGATATTAGTTACCAATGATTGTTAATTCCTTTAGTTTTGATGTTAGTTGTGGTAGAGTGTATGCCTGAGTGTTTACTTTCTTTTGGTTTGGGGATTATTTATTTCCTGTGTTTTCTTGTGTGTAGTTAGCATCCTTGGGTTGGAGTTTTCCTTCTAGTACCTTTTGTAGGGCTGAGCTTGTGGACAGGTATTGTTTAAATTTGGTTTTGTAGTAAAATATCTTTTTTTTTCCTCCATCTATGGTGATTAAAGATTTTTCTGGGCATAGTAGTTTGGGCCTACATCTGTGGTGTCTTTAGAGCCTGTAAGATTTCTGCCCAGGCCCTTCTAGCTTTAAGAGCATCTGTTGAGTAAGGAATCTTTTGGATGTATACCCAGGAGTAGTATGGCTGTTACTTGAGGTAGAGCTATTCCAATGATTCTAATATATCACCAGACTGATTTCCATAGTGGTTGTACAAGTTTTCACTCCCACCAGCAATGGAGGAGGGTTCACTCTTTTCCAAAACGTCTATCTGGAGGAGTAAGATAGGAGGGAGTTGTGGGGTAGAAAAAAGGCACTGTGATAGAGATATAACTTGAAATAATAAATAAACAACAAAAAAGCATTTGTTGAGAAGTCAGGTTTTATTGTGATGGGTCTGCGTTTATATGTTACTTGGCCATTTTCCCTTACAGCTTTTAATATTCTTTCTTTATTCTGTACATTCAGTGTTTTGACTATTATGTTCCAGGAGGAGTTTCTGTTTTGGTCCAATCTATTTGGTGTTCTCTAAGCTTCTCTATGTTTATAGGCATCTCTTTCTTTAGGTTGGGGAAATTTTCTTCTATGATCTTCTTGGAAATATTTTCTGTTCCTTGGAGCTGAGAGTCTTCTCCTTCTTTTACTCCTATTATTTTTAAGTTTGTTATTTTCATAGTGTCCCAGATTTATTGGATGTTATGTGTCAGACCTTTTTAGATTTAACATTTTCTTTGACCAATGTATCAATTTCTTCAATTGTTTCTTCTAGGTCTGAGATTTTCTCTTCCATCTCTTGTATTCTCTTGGTGATGCTTGTGTCTGTAGTTTTTGTTCCCTTTACAGGTTTTCCATCTCCAAGGTTGCCTCAGTTTGTGTTTTATTTATTGACTTTATTTCCATTTTCAGATCTTGGATGTTTTTCTCCTGTTTGATTTTTTTTTCTTGGATTTCTTGAAAGGATTTATCAATTTCCTTCATCTGTTTGATAATGTTTTCCTGCATTTTTCAAAGGATTTTTTTATTTCCTTTTTTAATGCCTCTATAATTTTGATAACCTCAGATTTAAGGTCATTTTCTTGCACTTCATGTGTTTTAGGATATCCCGTGCTTGCTGTTGTAGGATAGCTTGGTTCTAGTGGTGCCATATGTTCCTCAGTTTCTTTTCTTGTGTTCCTATACTGTCCTTTAGTCATCTGGTTGTTCCTGGTGTTGGTAGGTCTAGTGGTCCCTGATGGTAGTAGGCCTCTGGGATTGCAGATAGAGCTGGCAAGTCCAGATGGCAGCAGGCCTCTGGTTTATGTGGGTGGCAGCAGGCCTCCAAGAATACAAGGAGAACCTGTAGTCCCTGATGTTTTCCAGCCTCTTGTGTGTTCTGATGTCAGTTGGTTTCTGGTGCTCCCTGATGGCTGCCTAGGTCTGGGGTTGCAGGCAGAGATTTGACCAGAGAGATGGAGTCTGTTGGGCCCAGATGACTGTCTGGGTCTAGGTTTGGAGGTAGAGATGGCCCCCTCAGGAGATGGGGCACAGAGGGCAGAGAGCAAAACACAAAGCTGTAAGATTTGCCTGGGCAGCAGGCAGGCAAGGTGTTGGAAAAGGAGTGTCACCAGGTGGTTCTGGATGACTATCTGGCTCCATGGTTGCAGGCAAAGAGGGCACTCAGGAGATGCAGCACAGAGGGGAGGGGGCAGATGGCAGTGCTGTGGGGTTTTCTCATGCAGTTTGTCAAGCAAGGGGCTGGAGAAGGAGCCTCACAGGTATTGGCCCCAGATGGTCAATTGGGTCTGAGGTTGCAGGTAGAGATAGTGCATGGGAGATAGGGCACAGAGGGGAAGGGGAAGACCACATAGCTGTAGGACCTGCCCTTGCAGCCAGGCAAACAAGGGTGGCAAGAGGATTTTAAGTTAAATAAGTTACAGTTTGTGATATGTATTAGATGCCCAAGTTGACATATTCAAGAACTATACTTGCCAGGAGTCACTTACAGAAAAGATATGTTGGAAACCCATGTTCACACACAATGTTTTCCTTACCAACTTTATTTCTATTAAGCTGTACCAATTTGGTTACCTAATCAGGTTATCCATCTTTCATGCTCTCAGGTTTGCCTACCATACCTTCCTTTCCAGTAGAACTTCTTTATATAACTAGCTTTATATATAAATATAGATTTGCTTTTCTCATTCTCACACATTAGAACTTCCTCAAGTAAAATATATATTCTAATGTATCATATTCATTTGGAATGGTTGGCTGAAGAGTATTTTTCCAAATTCCAGATAGTGGAATATATATTTTAGGAGGTTGGCACTCATCCTTATTTTATTGCTGTTGCAACCCTGTTCCTGACTGTAAGAGCATCTCCAAATAAGGTCCTTATTGCCATCTTCTGGTCCCTTCTCAAACTCAACCTAATCTTTTTCCTGTCAGTTTCTTTCTGTACTGAAGATTACTCATTAGGATTTCTCTAGTTTCCTCCAGAATTGCATCTCTGAGACTGAGCCTGAGCCAACTTAGTAAAGTGCTCCTATATGTTCCAAGGTTACCTAATGTTCCTTCCACTTGTGATTACTCTGTTTATCATTTTTTAGTGATATATGCTATCCACTGTGAATAGTCAACATCTTGGTTGTCAACTTAACTATATCTGGAATGAACTGCAATCCAAAAATGGAGGGCACACCTGTTCAAGAATTTCTGCTTGTTTTGAAGTGGGTTAATACACTTCTAGTTCAGATCTTTGAGGTAGGAGGACACATGTCTTTGACCCAGATGTTTAGGCTGGAAGATATGTTCCTGCCTTTGATCTAGATCTTAAGGCTGGAAGACACAGGCCTTTAATACAAATCTTGAGGCAAGAAGACACACCTTTAATATGGAACATATCTCTTAGTAGAAGTATATATAAGGACACAGAAAGAAGCTTTTACTCTTTGCCTGCTTGGCCTTGCCTTGCTAGTACCTCTATTTCTTCACTGGCACTGGAGTCTACACTTTGAGATTAGAACATATATAGAATACCAGCTGAGACACCCAGCTTTGTAGAACTAAGCCACTACTAGAATCTTGGATTTCCCATTCATAGCTAGCCATGGTTGTATTAGTTGGACTGACACCCTTCAGTGTAAGATCTGCCTCACTCCTGCCCCAGCTTCTGGAAGCCTCGGAGGTTCTTGGCTTGTGGCCTGGCCACCTCCTCACTTACAAACACACACCACACACACACACACACACACACACACACACACACACACACACACACATACACACACAAGAAAGACAGAGACAGACACAGGGAGAGATTAATTACATAAGTTCTGTGACTGTAGAGAACCCTGACTAATACAACAGTATGACAACCCTCTGTAATTCTGTTGACAATTTAAACAGTTTTCTTTGATCTGTTCTCCAGAATATGTTTTTTGAATATGTGAAGTGTCTTATAGACTGTTCATAAAAATATTATGAAAGCTGTAGAATATGAACTAGTAAAGCAAGTTCAAGAAGACAACTGAAGATTGTAATGGGAAAATAAACGTGTCATGACTAAAGTGATCTGAAATGTAGCTGAGACTAGTGATAATTTCCAACTTGACAAACTCTAAAGTCATCTAAGCCACTGGATAATTCTGTGGTTGACTTACCTTGATGGTATTAATTAAGGTGGGAAGACATTCTTACACTGGATGATGGCATTCCCAGACTGGGATCTTATACTGTATAAAGGAACAAAGGGAACTTAGTAGCTGGTATGTACCTGTCACTCTCTGCTTCTGGAATTTGGATATAATGCTACTGGAACCCTCACACCCTCACAGCTGTGATTGCACTACCATGCTGGATTGTAATCTGGAACAGTGAGATAAATAAAACTTTTTTTCCCATAGCTTGCTTGTCAGAGTGTTTCATTGCAACAGAAAAAGACACACAAATAAACAAGTAAACAAGCTAAGACATCAAGGAACCTGAATATTCTGGGACTCAGAGGCCTGGCAATTGGTTTGAAAGTCATTGGAAAGCTATCATAAGCTTAAGAATGATACAATTTCTATAGCAATTATACAATTTATGTGACTATACTAAAAATAAGCCTGGTAGCAAAGAAGGCAAGGTCAAAAATATTTCTAGGAAATAAGAAGAAAAATATTTACATAAGTATTAGTGGGAACTTACTCTGTTATAGTGGTTGTCTAACAAGTTATCAGTGTTAAAAATGAAACAAACAGATTAAAGGAACACAACATATAAGCAAAGTTTAATGGCAATATTTTTTTCTTTAAAATATTTCTAGAAATGTGTTGTAATAATATATGTAATAGTTTCCTTTGATGAGATTTAGAAAGTTCTGTCTGTAAGGGCAATATTGTGAAGTTCCCTTAAAAGTATATGGCAATTAATAACATTTAACATATGCTCAAAGCATTGATTTTTTTTTTTACTTTAATTAAAAGTACTTAAAGTATTAGAAATAAAGTATGTATTTGTCAAGGAAACTGTTTTAATTTGACTTCAGTAATGTCTTCTCATAAGAAAAAGATAAAATCATTTAATTGTTTCTTATTAATGAAATGAACATGTTTCGGATTAGCCAGAGAAAGGAACAGTATGTCATGTGAATTCAAATACACAATCTCAGCAGTAATTTTAGAAGTGAAGATTAATTCTAAATAATCTAAATAATAATTTAAAGCTTCACCAGTTCCTCAAGTATACATTTAGAATTGATTTTACATTATTCTTTTACTATTACATTATATACTATATAAATTGTACTTTGGTCATATTCTCCTCTCTCTTTTTTATGTTTATTTATTACTTCAAGTACTGTCTCCATCATAGTGCCCTCTTTCTATATCTTCCAATCCCACCCTCCCACACTCTTCCCCTTGACTTCCTATCCTACTTCTTTTGAGTGGGGTGTCCCTACATATCAGTCTTACCTCCAGTTCATCAGTCATATGAGGACTAAGAGCCTCCTCATGCACTGGGGACTTACATGGCAGCACCACTCGGACAAAGTGTTCCATTAGCCGGTAACAAAGTCTATGTTCCTGTTCCTTTTGGTGTTAGTTGTAGGATAGTTATACTGTACTATATGGCTAAAATATTACTATAAGTGAATAGATGTCATGTGCATCTTTGTGGGTCTGGGTTAGCTCACTCAGGATGAGCTTTTCTAGTTCCATCCATATGGTAGAAAATTGCATGAGTACCTCGTTTCTGATAGCAGAGTAGTATTCCATTGTGTAAATGCACCAGTTTTTGTTTTTTGTTTTTAACTATTTGTCGGTTGAGGGACATCTGTTTTTGTTTGTTTTGTTTTGTTTTTCAAGTTTCTAGCTATTACAAATAAGAATGCTTTCAACATAGATGAAGAGATATCCTTGTGGTTTGGTGAGGAATCATTTGGATGTATACCCAGAAGTGGTATGGCTGGGTCCTGAGGTAGAGCTATTCCAAGTTTTCTAAGATATTGCCAGACTGATTTCCATAGTGGTTGTACAAGTTTGTACTTTCACCAGCAATGCAGGATTGTTCCCCTTTCTCCACAACCTTGCCAGCATGTGCTGTCATTTGAGTTTTTGACCTTAGCCAGTTTGACAGGTATAAAAAAAATAATTAAATTACATTGCATTGGGTGCCATTTTTAGAAATAATTAAATTATTTACTAGTATTTAGATTATATTTAATTGGTTCGGCAGTTGTTAATCTTTAAGCAGCTATTATAAATGAGTAAACACAGATACCAGGTGGATTTTAACAAGCCTTTGCCTGAGTTGTGCAATCCTAGCCCATCTAAGCTAACTCATAATTCTATTACCCAAATATGACCCCATACATACATACGTCCCCTTGTACTGCCATTCTCCACGATATGCCGATGTTCCTGGCCATATGGAATTAGGTTCTTTTTTATAACCCATGGTGTGTTTCTCCTTCTTTCTGCTCCTGGCTGTAATGTCTTCTTCTTTCTGCTTCTGCCTGGCTGGAATGTCTTAATTCTCTGTTTAATGTGTAGGCTTCCTGTTCTAATCTCAGGAAGTCCCACCTTTCTCTGTCTTTGCCCAATCTCAGGCCTGAGCATTTTATTTAACCAATCAGAGTCAATATAAGTAACAGACAGCAAACAGGATCAATGAACATTTAGAATGCTTAACACTACCCCAACAGATAGGTGTGAAGTAGAATCTCAGAGCTGTCATGAATTGCATTTCTCTCATGATTAAGAATGTTGAGCATTTCTTTAAGTGTCTCTTGGCCATTAGAGACTCCTTTTTGTGAATTCTCTTTGGTCTTTGATCCACTTGAACATCAATTTTGTGCAAAGTGATATGTATGGGTCTATTTGCATTCTTTAACATGTTGACAACCAGTTAGACCAACATCATTTGTTGAAGATGCTGTCCTTTTTCCATTATACAGTTTTGGCCTCTTTGTCAAAAATTAAGTGAAAATAGGTGTGTGGGTTCTTTTTTGGGTCTTCAATTCCATTCCATTGATCACCTGCTCCATTTCTATACCATGCTGCTTTTACTGCTACTGCTCTTTGGTATAGTTTGAAATTTGGAACAGTGATACCTCCAAATGTTTTTGTTTTTGTTTTTGTTTTTGTTTTGTACAGGATTTATTTAGCTATTCTGGGTCATTTGTTATTCCATATGAAGTTGAGAATATTTTTTCATGTCTTTAAAGAAGGCAAAGGTGACAACTTCCTGAATAGAACACCAACAGCTCAGGCTGTAAGATCAAAAATCAATGAATGGGACCTCATAAAAATGAAAAGATTCTGTAAGGCAAAGGACACTGCCATTCAAACAAAACAGCAACCTACAGATTGGGAAAAGATCTTTACCAATCCCACAATCGACTCAGGGCTCATAACCATAATTTACAAAGAATTCAATAAAAATTAAATGTCAAGAAAACAATACAATCAAAAATGGGGTACAGGGCTAAACCAAGAATTCACATAGAAGGAATCTTTAATGGCCGAGAGAAATCATCAGAGATTAATCATCAGAGAAATGCAAGTCAACATAACTCTGAGATTTCAACTCACACCTATCAGAATGGCTAAGATAAAAAAATCAAATGACTCCACATGCAGGCAAGGTTGTTCAGAAAGGGGAACAATCCTCCATTGCTGGTTGTTGTGCAAACATGTACAACCACTATGGAAATCAATCTGGTGATATCATAGAAATCTTGGAATAGCTCTACCTCAAGACCCCGCCATATCACTTCTGGATATACATTCAAACGATTCCTCACCAAACCACAAAGACATCACCTCATCTATGTTCATAGCAGCCTTATTTGTAATAGCTGGAAACTGGAAAACCCCCAGATGTCCCTCAACTGATGAATGGTTAAAAAACAAAGCAAAACAAACAAACAAAAAACTGGTACATGTACACAATGAAATAACTCAGCTATCAGAAACAAGGAAATCATGCAATTTGCAGCCAAATGGATGGAACTAGAAAAGCTCATCCTGAGTGAAATAACCCAGACTCAGAAAGATGCACATGGCATATATTCACTTATAACTGGATTTTAGCCATGAGGTAGAGGATAACTATCCTACAACTAACACACCAAAATGAACAGGAACATAGATTTTTTTTTTACCTGTTAATGGGACACTTTTGCCAAGTGGTCCTGTCATGGAGGTCCCCAGTGCATGAGGAAGCTCTTAACCCTCATAGGACTAATGAAATGAGGGGACTGATATGTTGGGAGAGCCCCCTCCTTAAGAGTAGGATATGGGGTAGAGGTGGGGTGGGTAGGAGGGTGGGACTGGGAGGGGTAGAAAGAGGGCACTGTGATGGAGAGTGTAACTTGAAGTAATAAATAAGCATAAAAAATAAAGGTGACTCCTCCTAGGTGGTCCCCAGTGCACCTCTGTGCCTGTTGGACCTAAGTGCTTAGCCCTTGTAGTCTGAGTCTCTCAAGCAGTGCACACAGGCCAAGAACTCATTGCTCTAGGGCTAGAACTGTAGATGTAGATTTGGTAAACCGGTGAGGAGGAGCCAGGTGTAGTGGCTGGGTGGTCCAATATGAACACCAACCACCACTTATCCACAGGGCTTGGCCTCAGTGGAGTTCCTCAGCCTTTTAACTTGACCACCAACCTTTCAGCCCCCTCTGATCTTACTGTTCCTGTGGCTCTGCTCATCCTCTTTTGGTTGCTGGAGCTGCTGGTGTGGAAACTGGGTGCTCAGGAAGCAAGGAGGTATCACTGTCTGGTGATTGTAGCTGCCTGCAGTGTTCAGACCTGTGGGACACTGTACAGGTGCAGGAAGCTTAGCTGCTACAGGAAGTGTATCCTGCTGCTTTGTCTGGTTGCAGTGTTCTTCAGAATGACTGTAAATCCAGTAGAGGGACCTGTATATCCAACACCTTTCTGGGTAATCCCAAATATGCTTGTGCCTCCTGGACGGCCGCTCTGCTGGAGATATACCTGTAGCTCAGAATGTGCTGTGGGTCACTGCCATAATGATTCTGCTGAGATCATATCTGTTCCTGTGGCTCCACAGGTCCTCTTTTTGGTGAAGGAATCCCTGCGTGGAAGCTGGGAGATCACAAGCTGCTGAGTACCACTGTTTGGGGTTAGGAGCTGCTCGCTGGGTATCTGAGTGGCTGGTACCCATGGGCTCCTCTCCTGGTGATGATTCTCCTGCTTCCCCCCTTCTGTTGCTTCTTCAGTTTCCACCAGGTCTGTTTTTCTGAGTGTCTGAGAGTCTTGCACAGGCACTTTTATTAGTCCCTGGGTTCGCTGGTGAAACCCAGCTGGTTCACAACTCTCAAATTGTTGTTCAGTGTGTTATAACTGTGTGGTGTTATAGCTGTTTTCCCCCACGTACACAATGTGCCCATGCTAGCTGCTGCCATCTTGGAATCCCCTCATATTCTCCTTTCTTGCCATCTTCCCGTATCATTGAGTTCTTTTTCCTAGCAAGTCACCTTCCTATTTTTTATATCTTTCCTTTTTTTTCTGTATGTTACATTTAATTGTGATGGTATACAGAATATGCAGGGGTATTGTTTATTTAAGGAGTTCAAGATTCTATATCTCCCATCATAGAATATTGAAGGTGTATCTTGTATAGGTCCAATTCTGGTAATCACAGATGCCCTGAGCCCTTTGGTACAACAACTTTATAGAAGAGAGTTTTTCAGAGCACTTCATATTCCAACAATTTCTTCCCATCACTTCTTCTGTGATGTATTGTTTTGGACAGATCACAAGAGGAGTCTTGAGATTTTTGAAGATTTGCATGTAGTTTACTTGAAATCTGAAAGCACTCACTCATGGCAGTACACAGTGGTATTCACCTTACACCCAATGATTGCCAGTTATAGATAGCGTGACTAGAGGTTTAGTGAGTATTCTGAACATATTGACACTCAATGGGAATGGATATCAATTTTAATTCAAGCAAACAGGATTAAATTGGGATTTTCCCAATCATTGCATTATTACCAAGAATCTGCCAGAATTATGATCTTATAATTTTCACATAAATTTATTTTGTTGCCTACTGCTCAAATACTAACAATTTATTATCATATCTTTGGCCTTAATTTTTTTGTTATATAGTTTTGAGTATTGCATTAACCTGCTGTACTTATATTTATAGTTGTAATTATATTTATTTATAAAGGTCTTTACAATTTATTGCTTGCTTAATAACATTTAAATCATGAATACCAAGATGACATTGATTTATTTTTCTACTGATGGATAATCTGTAATATGTAGTCATGTATTTTCAGATTATTAACATTTCCTGCTAATCTCAATGTCTCTATATGATTAGGTCTACAGAACTTTATACATGGCCTTAAAACTCACTAAATATTTTTATGGTTTGCACTGAAATGAAGATATGAGGAAAAAATGAATGAAGGAATTACACAAAGTGAAAAATAATGTTGTGAGACAATGAACAATAGTCACAGTATAAGCTATTTATAAATGAGATAGTTGTAAAATATGGATTCATCTTTAAATATTACTTCATAAAAATGATATGGCAAATGCATAGGTTAAGGAAATAAGACTTGGAATATTGATCCTTATCAAATACCCAACTTTCTACTTTGCATTAGAGAAAATAATAGGTCACATGACAAAAGATCCTATTGTCTGAAAAATTTCTCTGTGTAGGCCTGGATGTCCTGGACTTACTTTGTAGACCAGGCTGACCTTGAACTCACCGAGATCCACCTGCCTCTGCCTCCTGAGTGCTGCCACCTGCCTCTGCCTCTAGGTTGCTGGGATTATAGGTGTGCACAACCACGCCCACAATTTATAGACAGCTATGAACTTCCATGTGGGTTCTGGGATTTGAACCCAGGTCCTTTTGGAAGAACAGCCAGTGCTCTTAACCGCTGAGCCATCTCTCCAGCCCCCAGAAACCATCTTTTGAGAATATATTTGAGTTGCTCTCTGGTTAGTTCCTCCAAAAAAAGGAAAACAGAAGATCTATCTGAGTCTATCAAAGAAGTAAATTTTAACAATTTGTTCATGAATTAGTATGCTCATTAATAGGAATGGCCCAGAGTTCAAGACTATCTACCTAGAGAAAAACAAAATATATATTTTCAATAGTTCTAAAAGAGGAAAATAATTCTAATGCAGTAATCACGTTTACCAAAAGATCAATGAGTTCAAGAATGTCTGATTTGGTACTTAAGAAATATCCATTTTAACCAGAAACCTATGATGTTTTCCCACTTTTACTGTTCACTGTCCTATATTTGTCTAAAATACAAAAATATGTTATCGATATGTCTCAAGCATTAATTCCAGATAAGTAAATTGTGATCTACAATAATAATTGATTTGTTTCTGGTTAAGTCAGAGAATTTCACTATTGAATTTGTGGAAAAATGTGCCACATGGTATTTATACTTGCCAAAGTGTAGTGTACAATTAAGTGCATTCATTCCTTTTATGCTTTCTGTTAGAGCAGAATATCTACCTATTGCCTATAAAACTCATCCTTTCCATTTCTTAAACCACATGATCCATTCAACATGAGGTCCTGATGCAGATACCATAAACTATGGATAACATTTATAAAATGTTATATAAATACTAACCACTAGCGATTATTTGTACAGATAATATGCCTTATAATTTGTAAAATAAAATAAAGTTAATTTAGCCTACAGGTTCTAATATGATATTTAACTGGTTAAGATTTTATTTGAAAAAAATAAATAAAGTTTTAAATTTAAAATTAAAAAAATATCTGGAATACATACTATGGTTCTGTGAAGCTTATAATATAAATTTACTAGGAATTTAGTTAGTTTTGATTGTACTTCCAGAATTATTACACAAAACTGTACTAAATCAGCATAAAAATTTTATGTATGATTTTTACAATTCAAAGTTTCACACTTTGATTTAAAGCTTAAATTAAAGAATTTCTAAGTTTGAACCACATATTAAATCATTTTTATTCTTAGAGTTTTTCAAGTAAAATTTTCAAGCAACTTAGAGGTTGTATGAAAAAGAATGGTAGAAATAACCTTTAAATTGCTCATAATTTTTGTGACTATATGTGACCCACCAAAAAAACAATTCAGTAAGTACCCATTCCTAGTACTGGAGTATTTATTTGATAGCATAAAGATTATAGTTGGGGTATTGTCCTTCCATTGTAATTTAACTACATTACATTTCTTATTATGTATGTGTATCTGTTTGCGTATGTATTAGGAAGTTTCATGAGTTTTTCCACAGTTTTTGGTGTTAATTATTCATCTCAATATTCCCCCTCTTAACCAGGAATCACATGTTCCACTTCAAAGTTAACATCCATAAGATGAAAGAAACCTGAGAATATCAATGTTCTCAGCTACTCTGCAGATTTTGAAAGTAAGAACCTATTGCAGAAGACACCATATAGTTGAATCACAGAGTGTGTAGACATCAAGATAATACTCAACTAGAGTATTCATTCCTATTTTCAAATTTTCATTGTGATGGGACATGTTATGCATGTTGCCAGAGGAAACGAACAATCCTTTATTTCATCCAGCTTGAACAGTAACCACTGACCTGACAAGATATTCCCACTTGTTCAATAGTGTCACAGGTGTGATAGGAGGAACCAAAAACATTCTGATTGTATCTAAGACATGTTCCATGAGATATAACTCCTAGAAGCAACTGTTAAAGGGGCAAATAACTTATGGATAGATATCCCACTGGCCCTAGGAAACAGTCCATACTATGATTATGCTAGATGGAAATAATATTAAAATAATTTGTAAGCATTTACCACTTAATACACAGCACAAAATTTCTCTATTTACTGATTTATAAATGGCATAGAATTTTTCTCAATCATAATCAGAGAAGTATTTTATTTGTTTGCAGTAGGTGACAATTATTAGAGAAGACCCCTAGGAACTGGTCAACATGTATAGAATAAAATAATGTGGAATCCTGAGACCTACATTGGACATGCATATCTCACCCCCACACTCACACCAAGGCTCAGAGATTTAGTGGAAATAATACAGGAAAATTGTAAAAATCAATGATAGTTGATAACAATAACAAAACTGTGTTTTACAGACACACAAATGCAGCTACACAATTATGTACAATAACTGTGACAGCATGCCTGAGAGCTATGGCAGCTCCTGTTATACAAAATACCAGTACAGAAGGTAGAGAGGAGATACAAAATTCCAACACTAGCTGAGGAGTTATTTATATTTGATAGATGCTGAAAGAGGGTTCATCAGTTTTCTTTAAGAATGTGACCATTGGTAGGTCTATATCCTACCAGAATAGGCCTTGTTTCCTCCACTAGTAGGACAACAAAAATTAGACTCACCAGGAAAATAAAAACAATAAAAAGAAAAAAAATCTCAAAGTTTGGTGGGAAGAAATAGGAAAGTAGAGAGGATAGATAGGGAGTAAATATTTGTTCAAGTGTTTATCTATTTACATAGTATATATAAAGTTTGGATTTATCTCCAGTACCACAAGCAAAACAAAGAAGGAGAAAGAGAGGGGAAGGGATGGAAGGAAAGATAAAATTTGAGAGAATCAGAGAGCTTATATACTATTGTACTGATATCTTTAAAACACTGTGCTTTGAGCCAAATAAATCCCTATTCTCTAAATTTCAACTATTATATTCCTATGATTCTCTTACTTATTATTTTATTCATAACTCATTTAAAATGACATTTTGGAACTTTGAAAAAACTGAATGTTTTTAGAATTGATTCATATACTTAAAAAATGCTTCTTTTCTAAATTCTAATCAACACTTAAATGCAGACAAAAGCTTGATCAGTATAAAATGTCCATTTATTATAACTTTTGTAAATTTTGTCCCTTGCATGATTATAGATTGGAATTGCCATCTGTCTGAGAATTGTACCTGCAAAAATGAAATGCTATTAATAAAATTTAATTTCATAGTTTTTTTCTGGAATCAAAGCTTTTTCATTTAGTGCTAGGACAAATGTACAGATGCAGAACTAACATATGTTTGCAGTTACTCATTTATTCACCTTCACATGACTCATTAAATAATGAATCGCTATTGAATATCCAGCACCAGATATTAGATACGAAATATTACATTAGATATTAAAAATAAAGCTATGTCTGATCATGGCTTTCCCTTACAATTTCTATACTAAAACAGGAGACAAAATATAGACAAATGACTATCATAATGTTGAATATTAAGTGCCATAAGAGATGCAATTTGGGCTTATCTTAAAATTTCAAAGCATGTACAAAAATCATGTCTATGAGCATATTTATGTATGCTGTGATATTCTATCCACTAAGCATTTTATTGTTGCTGTTCCCTTGAATTCACAAGACCTATGCCTATGCAAACAGAACCTTCAACAGATTCTAACAGTTCCCATCACTTCTCATGGGTGAATAAAGGCCCAGGAGACAGTTGAGTCAAGTCAAGAGAGGGTGAAAAAGGCTATGAATGAGAATGCTGATCTTTAAGAAAATATATAAGCAGTTAGCTGTTTCTGGTCATGAAGAGGCAGTTTTTGATTGATAGGTAACACCTGTAAGTTGCTCATGCTTCTGTAGATAGCCAATATCCCATAACCATATAAATTACCATGAGTAAAGGCATTGCTTCACCAAGCTATATTGTCACTGGAGTCCATTTTGAAATGAGGAAACTTTTGTTTCTATCTACCCAGGAAAAGTAAACACAGCAAATTCTAAGAGTAGTTATTGACTCCTTATACTTAGGATTCCAGAAAAAAAAATCTATTAATAATTTAAGAAATAAACTTAATGAAATTAAGTATTTTCAGGAACAATGAGACAAACAATTGATTCATTCAACAGAATCACTAAGAACAACTATTAGGTTTTTATTACCACACGCTCGAAATCCCTACCCAATGAGAATAATTGTATATGCACATGTTTGCTACAGAGCAGTGGTAATTATTTTCCTTTTTTCCAAGAACATGTACCAGTCTTAATCCATTTTTTCCTTCTTTCTATGATGTTGAGTCTTATCACTATAGATGTGTTCTCTAAACAACCTTCTTATTATTTCATTGAATTCCTTTCTTGGTTAAATTTGTCACATCTCAAATTAATTATCTGCAAATCATCCTCTGTAGGACACAAAAATGGATACTTTTAGCTTTGAGTTATAATTATTCAGCTCTCTCAGAAAGGCACGGATGCAACCACATAGAAACGTGCAAACAAATTAGCTGAGTTCATTAAAATTTAACTTGTGAATCAGAATGACGGTCTGAATATGCCCCATGAATTGGAGTGTGGATATCTCTAACGGAAACGAAATTTCACTCTGCTGAGTTATTTTTAACCATAACAATATGTACTCCATTTTGAACCATTATTAAAGGTAACTATTACGAAAGGTACATGGTACCAGATATCTGGTACTTTAAAAAACATGACACAAGCATAAATATAGACAAAATCTCTTACCTTCATAATTTTCCTACAACCTTGATAAATACAGCTTCATAAATACATGAAAACCAACATTAAATTTAGAATTTATTTATTAGAGTTCGATATCAGAAATAATTACAAAGAGATTGGTGGTGTACACTGATAGCATACTTTCTGGTTAGGAGTGAGATCCTGGCTTCAAACTCAGTAGAGGGACAAGAAAGAGATGATGATGTAGAGAAGAAATGTTACTCTTGTCTTTTTCTAGTTTCTGTTCTCCCATTGTCTTTCTAAAGTACATGGTTTTCCACTTTTCATAAGCTGCAGGTTTGTTTAAACTCAGAAACATACAGTCAAGGAAGATAATTCTTCAAGAATTTTAGCAAGTGCAGAACTTTTATATATATATTTTTGTATACACACACACACAAACAAAAATAATTAAAAAAAGGTGAAGAAAAAGAATGAGACATGGTGGTGGTTGGGAGTCATTCAAGGTTTCTGGTACCCAGAACACAATTGTTATACGATCTTGTCTTAGAGGGTCAACACCATTTCCTCACAGTGTAGGAAAAGAGAAAAAGCAGGGAAGAAACAGGGTTAGGTTTAAGAGTGCAGCATGGGGCAGCAAACCCTTTTTCTGTGTTCTAGTTCTACTCATGAGCAAATGCTTATATCTCAATAGGGAAATCTATTTTGTCTACAATAAGTTAGATAACATAACTTTCCCTGCAGACTGGAGAATAGCCAGTTCTATATTGATTTTTTATCACTATATAAAGTCAGAGAAACCAAGTATCAATAGACAAGATAGCATGAACAGTCCTGAGAATTACAGGGTTTTTTTTTTTTTTTCACAAGAAACCTGGTAAAATTGTTTTCTAAGACTCTTAGGCAGTTTCCAATTTTCTTGGCCAGGCACTTTAGAGGACTCTTCTAATATTTTTGCATTGGAATCTAGAAAGTCAAAGGAATCAAATAATATCAATTAAATACAGCAACTATTGTCCAACTAATATTCAGCAAATTATTGGGTCTTGTTATTTTCCATCTCTAACCACTGTAGGTACTATATAATTCTCTCCCTGATTATACTTGCTATTTTGGCATGTATTCATGGGATATGTGCAGTGATTCTGTACGATTTTCATAAACACTACTTTAAAAATTCCAATGTGCACACTGTTCTCAACTTATGATTCAAAAGTAAATGCTGAGTCAGAGTAGGTGTTCAACTGTAATCTTTCAGTAGCATCTTGAAATAGAAAAAGTTAAAAGTGAGAAAACTCTCACTTTTTCCATCTTCAGTAGAAACTTTTCTTCTAGTCTGAACTATTTCTATATGAAAAATATATCCATAATTTGTTGCTTTGAGCATTTATTGCAGTGATTTATAAACCTTGAGAATTCTTATTGCCTTCATGATAAACTTATACACACTGTAATAGTGCATAATGCTAGTGTTTGTTGAGTGTCCATATTTATAGACATGATAAAAGGTAGACACAGGCCTGTGTGTACACCAGGGAGTTGGAAAACCATCTCACAACCCTGGATGTAGGAGCATTATGAAGAAGAGTGTGCATACTGAAAGGAGAATAAATATCTGATCCTTTGACAATCTAATATAATCTTCTATTCTTTATCTGAAAATCCTATTTCTCCAATGATGTGAGATTTGTTAAGCCACACCCAAATACTAACTTAGATATCTGTAAATATAATCTTTATTATTACACACTACTCAGTAATGTCCAGATAAGGATGGTTTTATTCTACATAACTGGTTTTTTACCAGATATTTTGAGTTATTCAGAAGAGGAATCCTTTATAGTGTCTATGAAGTCTAAATACATTGCCTTAGAGTTGTATTTATATAATATATGTGGTTGAATGCTCATCACCTAATGTCAATATTTTCTCAAAAATCCTTTGCTTGAAATATCTCAGTATGAAACATTGATTCATTTTACTTCAAAAATGCACATACAGAACTTTCTCTATTTCTTCTAAATTCTGATTACAAACTAAAGGGTTCATCCTTTCCTCAGTTTATTTTGACTTTCCTGCATTTATCATACAAATTGTAAACAGACAAATAAACACACATAAAAAGGTTCTCTCTACATTCTATCTGAAAATAGCTACAACTATAGTCCAAGGGCGCTGTCCCAGATTCCAATGCACAGCCTGCAGGAATCTAACATCCATTTCACCACTAAGTCAATCAGCCTCTCTGCCTTATCTTTGGTTTGTGTTTCCTCACTGCCCTTTTTGGCTACCTATCCACAGCTTTCATTTTCTTTTTCTGTTTTCATATTTCTTATAGGTTTCAGACTTTGAAGATTTATGCAAGAGCCATCACAAATTTAGGTGACATTTCTCTACCAGCTCTCTCCACTTTTTAACATTCAGCCAGTACTTAGTTGTAAAGCTAGCATCACTACCAAGTTCTCAGGATCTTTGGAATTATCTATGTGGTTCCATTGCTGTTTTTCATCTTAGCTGATCCTATTTCACACAGAAACTCACACTTAGTTAAAGTTTCAGCTGTAATGACACTCTGACAGTGTCACATGCACAGTCAGCTTTGGTGGCAGGTGTCTACCAGAATAGCCTAGTCCTTCAGGAGGCTCATAGTATCTCAACAATATTCTTGCCTTCCTCAAATTGACTTTTTTTTTAAATTGAAAATATATTTTCCATGTGTGATATTCTGATCATGGTTATCCCTCCCTCATCTCTTATCAGATTCTTCCCAAGTCAACGCTAATTCAACTCTATACCTTCTTTCTTTCTTTTGAAACAAACAAATGGACAAATAAAACATAATAAAGTGAAACAAACAAACAAATAGAAGAGACAAAAAGAAAAAGGAGGAACGTATACACATACAGAGGCAGACATGCACACTTATATGCATACACAAAAACCATAAAACACAAAATAAGGAAAAAATATATATTAAGCAAAAGACCAGTAAGATAATAATGCTCAAAAAAGCATTATTAAAAAGAAAACTACAAACATAACATTAGTTTTATGTTGGCCATTTACTACTAGGCATGCTGGCTTCCTCAAATGACCTTCTTAGGGGAGCCATTCCAAGAGGGAAGAAGGAGAGAGTGTCAAGGTTTTCCCCAGTGCACTGAAAACTATGAGTCACCTACTTTTACCACAACATATTATATAACATGCATCACAAAGTCTACCTCCAATATTAAGAGACTAAGATGGCAGGTAAGTAGATAGGCCACTGGATACAAGTAACAAGGCTTCTTCATAATATGCATCTCGTGGTAGTAGGAATGTCAAAGTTCACCAGAACAACATTTTCCCACATGCTTCTTTAACTAAATCTACTCTTTCTTAGAGAAAGCGTTTAGGGACAAATTGGCAATAATGAAGCACTTTTGCCGAGTTCTGAGGCGAATACAACTACAGCCTAAAAGAGATTTTGAATGGTGTAGGCTGGTACTTTCTTCTCCAACCTCAAGCTTTACTGAGTGATAATATGCAAGTAAATTATTTGTATTTTTGGTGTAGGGCATAGAGATTTGGTGTGTTTGTTTACAGGGAAATAATTGCATAATCTAGCTAAATGATATCTCACAGTTCCCTCTGCATGTAATAAGAACACTAATTCTCCTAGTGTATGTCAAGCATACAATGATCAATAATAATTTCTTTATCTTCAGCAGATTAGGACTGGACTTAACTTCATTGTCCTCTATTTGTCTTCTAAGCTTTATGACAAAATGTTTGTCTAATTATTTTTCTCTTATTATAAATTATAAAAAATAACGCTCTTATCAAAATGCGTTGACAGTATTCATTCATACACACACACACACACACACACACACACACACACATATATATCAAACTTTATATGCAAATGAACTTTGCTGTAGCATATTGGTACCTACACCTTTTCATTATCTCTATGCTGTATATCTTCCTGAGGAGGAGAGTCGTAGAGTTGTTGCAGTGTGTGTGTGTTTTTGTGTGTGATATACACATGAGCACACGTATTGAATTTATTCATATATGGAATTAATAAGAATATTATCTTTGTAAACAATATTTTGATTACATTTAACCACAAAGTGATTATGAAGAAGATTCTGATTTTGTATTGTGTTCTAAATATAACACTTATATTTTATGCGGCCACAGATTTTAGCATAATTTTATTCATGCAAATACATATTATGGGATCCACTGGATATACCATGTCAATGCAGTGCTCATGAAAAAATGAAAAGTGCAAGTGATTCTCTGTAAGAGGATTTATGGGTGGCCCCGATCATCTGATCTTGGTGATTAAGAATGAATTTGCTTCCTCCAAAAGAGTAGCAAACTCTAGTAGAGTACTAACTGTTACTCTAGCACTTCAAAAAGTCTCCTCAAAGGACAAACTATAAAGAGTTTTCCATTTTCAATACCTTTTTTTGGTAAGTGAAATTCTGAGTATACATTAAGCTTTTCCTTTCAAATGATTCTAGTAAATGCTTAACAACTACCTTTGTTAAAATAACAAAAATGCAAAAAGGAATATTACTAAAGTACACAGTAATTGAGAAAGTGAGGACATTTACTATGTCCTGAAGTGTACCTTTCTATTCTTAAGACTCTTGTCAAGTCAAGCGAACCACGAAAGCAACAGAATGTTCAACAGAATGTTCTAATAAGATATTTTTTGTAGGGCTGCTGATAGTGAGAACTGCAGCAAAATTGATGTTCTCTAGAAGAGAACCTTCTTTTTGCATGATCAATACACCAAGACATTTCTTAGAATGAACTAATAGAAGGACAAATCAGCCATGCTCATGAAGTCCTTGCTTATATCATGTAAATCTGCAGGCTTGAGGTTAACAGTACAGTTAAAATGAGCACTGGAAAACTTAAAGTTCTTGTACTAGTTAGTTGTTCCTGAATCCAAAGCAAGTTTCCTATCTTTCCTGTACTTCTGGGTTTACTTCCCTTAAGAACATGGCTGCCAATGAGTTTCAACAATCTTAGAGTCATGCTATGTTTCCATTTTTGGTTGTTTTTTAAATCTCTAATCAATGCCCACCAAGTGCCCTAGACTGGCAAGGTAACAAACATATAAAATTTATATACATTTTTAATCCTTACAATATATGCAAAAAGGCTAACACTCAGGAGTCTCTTAAGAGTTATGGTCTTCTGAAAGATGAATATATCATAAAGGAAAAATCTTTATAACAGTAAATAATATCCATATAAATGCTCATGTTCCTGATCTGTGTTGAAGACAGAACATGAACATATCATGTATGAGAAGGTAGGTTTTACTCAGAAACCATATCTGTTAGTGTCTTGACTTTGGACTTTCTCAACTTAAAAAATTTGAGAATTAAACTTTATGAATTGTATTTATAAATTAGTTTGTGGTACTTCATTATAGATGACTAAGTAGAGTATAGATTATATTTGGTTGGAAACTTGTTTTACTTCACCTTATTCAAGAATATAATTTATAATTTTGTATATATAATGCATCTTGAGAAAATACATTACAACACAGCATAAAATAATAGGCAAATAGTATCTAGAAAGCAGTACTAATTTTTAAATTAATTCTTGAAATTTTATAATACTCAGATTCAAAACCTATTGCTGACTTGTATTACATAGGTTAAATCCACTAGTGTTGAATAAAATAATTAAATTTAGCTGTCTCATTATAGTTCACTATGTGATTTGTTCATTTTCCTTAATTGTGGGTCCCTGTTTTCTCAGATATTTGTTTCAGTACAAAAGTTACCCTTGGGATTGTGTTTTGATCAAAGCGAATCATGTATATTAAATGTCAGCGTGTTTTCTGTGTGTTCTTTACACAATTTGCTTAGATGGATTTGTATGCTACTTCCAAAATAAAACTCTTAAATACCTTCTGAAGAAAAATGCAGGCAATTAAGCTCTGTTAAATATTTAGCCAATGGATGTTGATGAACCACTAGGTTTTAAGGAGTTTCTCCAAAGCAAATACTATGATTTGAATTTGCAGTGATAAGCAGAAATCCTACAAAATTCAATATTGAGACTCTATCATTGATTTGAGCAAAATTTAGTATAAGTGATTTTGCATATCACTTAGAAAATAGCTTAGAGGAGAGATTGCTGTTTATCTTTGCAATTTAGCATTTTCTGTACACCTACCATGTACTAAGTTATGCAATTAATTATAAAAATTTGCCCATAGTTTTAGGTAGATAGAACTGGATAATATAAAGGTATATTTGGAATTTCAAACATCTGCTTCACCCTAAGATGGTTTTCTATGCTAGTTTTTATACTACATATTATTCACTTAATTTTTCCAGTGATAGCTAGTTTTTGCTTTTATATCCACTCTTAATTTCTTGAATATATGTGTTTGGAACTCAGAACAATGTATTCCATGGGATAAAAAACAACATTAATATAAAAGTTACATTTTTAAGTATAAGTCAAAATACATAAATGACAGTATATATAGGAGCAGTATTTTGATCCTTCAAATTACTAATATTTAAGGCCACAATTAATGTTGTTTACAGGAAAGAGTATGTTCAATAAAAGAAAAAAGCCAAAAATGTTTTTGAGAATACCATGAGACTTCTCCTTTATTATAAAAGCAATAAAATTACACAAAATAATTACATAATGAATAATGGAGGATAGACACATATCAGTAGCCCTGCTTTTATATAAGGATTAGCAAGAGATAGCTTCAGGTGGGTAAGAGTCCAAACTGCATATAGGTCTACTTAATGAAAGTATTAACAATAATAAGTTTTCAGTAATGAATCAATTTTAATAATGATACCAATGAGGGCTTTTCTACTCATTAACCACAATAAAGATGAAAAACAGATGACTGTAAAATACCTTACTCATCAACAGACCATTCAATGGTCAGAAGTAGTTACTACCAATGGAAGGGAAAGGGGGCAAGGTCATGATTTCTCTACATCTTTGTTGATTTAGAAGTCCTTGTTTCCTTTCTGTAATCCATTCCTCTGGCTCTTACAATCTTTCTTCTCCTCCCCAGCATTCACTGAGGCCTGCAGAGAGATATTTGATAAGAGACATCCTATTTAGGGCTGAGTGTATCAGAGTCTCTTAATCCCTGAATGTTGTCCATCTGTAGGTCTCGCTCTGTGTTCCCACCTACTACAAGAGGAAGCTTCTCTGATGCTGGCTGAGGAAGGCACTGATCTATGAGTACAGCAGAATGTCATTCGGATATATTATGTGCCTTTAGCACTACAGTAATATTTGTTCTCCCGGATATCCATTGTCTATCTTGTTTCAGGTTCTCAGCCACCAAATCAGTCCTTTTATCTATGAAGAAATGGGTTACTATATGACTAGGACTTCTGTTTTCCTTTTGGCATGTTTTTAAAGTTGTATTTTGATTATGCAATATGTGACCAAATAAGAATTCAGTGACACAAACAATATAATACATATGTGTACACATATATTCACACAGTAACATACATACTCAGTTTCACACTGACTAAATGCCAGCAAATTAATTTAATTTTATTATTAATGTTATTGTGAAAGATTGTCTAACTGTAGTTTAAATGTTCTGAAAAATCAATGTAACCAAGGCTGTCTTTGAACTAATAGTGATTTCCCTGCTTAGCTTTCTAAAATGTGAGTCATATCACCTAGATTAACTAATCATCTTAGAAACAAAACTCCTGTGTGTCAGGAACATTGGATGGTCATAGTATTTAGTGACATTCAGGCTTCATAAAACATTCTGGGAAGACTGGAGGATTCTCCTATGAAGAGATTAATCTTTTGATGTGATATTTTACTTTCCCCTTAGTCTCTGAAAATCAGGATATGTAGAAGAGTGCTCTCCAGAATTTAGACTCAACTTAGAAAATGGTTCAGTAAATAAAATACCCTCCAACCTAGAAATAGTTTTGACCATACAAAGAGCTCTTCCTTAACAGGTCCAAAAATTAAGACCCAACTTTAGGAAAGATTTTCCGAACAGTGTACCTGGATTTGATAGACACTTTCCATCCCAGCCTGAGAGAGTACTAATATGCAGATAGTCAGGATCCTTGATATATATTTATACTTCAAGTGTTGGTCTCTAATTAACAAGGAGAATTCTCAAGATGGAGAAAGTGTTCTAGGAGCCAGAAGTTTACTTTTTTACTTTCTTTTCCTTAAGCAAGAAATTTAAATTTTATTGAGGGCTTTATGAAAACAAAATGATAAATACTGTGAAAAATATTGCTTCAATTTGAGTTTATAATTATAATATTTTAATGAAATGATGAAGAATATGATATTCTTCTGTTAATTTCCCTTTCAATTTATTGACTTTTTTATATGGATGAGGTTCAAAATGTTCTTTTTGTGTAAGAGCTTTTCCAGCAATCAAAATTATTTATTCACAGTTTGTCTCATTTAGCTTGTCAAATGAGACTTAGAATTTGGAAAAAATATGTCACTAAAGGGCATGTCCATGGTAGTAGAATCTTGTGTCTTAATTAGCCTCATTCTTTCTTGTTGCATATCATCTACCATGAGTTGAGTTGATTGCTGATTCAACCCTTTCTGACATGATCACAAGACTCAAAACATGGAATCAGTCTCTCATGGGCTGAAACATGAAAATGTGAATCAAGTATAATTTCCCTGTTTTCACATATCCTTTCAGATATTTTGTCACAGATAAAAAGTTGAACAGAGATAAGTGATAGTTGAATGCTGAATGTTTATTGGGCCGAAACTTGACCATGTGTTTCTGAGTGTTCAGAAACTAGGATGCATGTGAAATTCGATGCATTTGGCAGGGTGAGCCAAGGAAGCACCCAGAGTGTGACAAACAAATACAAGCTGACTGACATGGAAAGGGTGCAGTAGACAATACGCAGATTAAAATGTGAACAGAAAATATGACTCATGAGGAATGAGAGGAGAATGCTGGTTCTTCTAGGAACTGGATGAGAAACTGGCAAAGAACTTGTCTATATTGTCCTACTTCTGATATTTTTTGGAAAGAAGAATTTAAAGGGATTGAATAATTCCTCAAGACAAAATTCAGTTAGACTATAGTGTTATTTTCTCCAGGTTTACAGTGAAAACTCAGAGCAAAGAGGCTTCACCAGAAAGGTCCAGGAAAAGTTGGCTCTACAGAAGGAATGGTATTTGAAGGGAATAGGTCCATTAAGCAATAGGTATTGTCCCTTAAGATGTCCTTGGTAATGGCCAGATACCACTGATAACAGACTCTAAGGTTAAAAATAAAGTTATATCTCATTTGCACGAGCTTCCTTTGTGAAGTGAGCTCTGAGGTCATTTGCTTGCATACCATTGCCTAGGGAAGTGTTTTCCCCACTTGTTTTCTTTCTTTAGTAATCCACTTATTCAAAGATCACTGGACACTTGATTCAATGGGTCTCAGATACTGCTCCTCTACTGCTCAAGCTGTTGGTAAAACCTGCTATTACCTATGGAATGCTGATTTTGAAGGCAAACAGAATTCAAGTATTGGATTGCAGCAGCTTCATTCAGATGTCAAAGGAAGACTTTGAAGGCCAATAGTGTCTGTTAGAATCAGATCCATGATGTACACTTCTCAAATATCTTTCCTCTCTTGCAATATCTAATCCATGGGGTAAAGGTAATCATCATTCATGGGGTAGAACTCTCATTACCTAATCACTTCCAGAAGGTCTGTCCATTGTTACATTAGACAATAGACATAAACTTTTCTGATTATTAAATTTGTAAGTGATTTTCAAATCAGCAGTAACCTTGTTTCAAATTTTATTTAAATATATAACTGAAACATTATGTTTTTAAATGAGTTTTGCCATCTAAATATCCCAGACATAGAGGATTATGTAAATGTTAAGTTAGCTATATATAAAGTTTGAGTGGCAAATTTTAATAAGTAAAATGTTCCCAAATCTCAAATCTTAAAAAAGATTAAAGAGATTAGAAATGATATTTTTCTTTTCACTGTCACCACACAAATAAAATTGGACCAATATTCCATGCATGTGAAACTGAAGAAAGTTTATTACAAAAGACAAGGTTGTTTTATAAGGCTTTGTAAAGCAAACATATGGAAATATATGAACTGAAATGAATTATTTAGTTTCACATATATCTGTATATGTAAGTGTGTGTGTATGTGTTTGTATGTATGTGTGTGTAAACAGCATGCACTGTGTATTACATGGATACTTTAAGTCAGAATTCATGTGTATACACATATGTATAATATATAAATAATATATACAATATGTAAATTTACATATTATATATTAAATGTAGTATATAAAATATATATACAACATCTATTTACACATTATATATTAAATTATATATTTTATATGAAATTTACATATTATACAAATAGAATGTCTCTAAATCAGTAATATACAATTCACATACATATATATTGACTTGCAAGGTGTTTAATTAACTGAAAAAGATAAAAGAAGCAGTGATGTGATTAAGCAGGAGTTAATCTTTCTTTTAAGAAAACTTATATTTGCTACTTAAAAGCAGCTTGATTAAGTCTGTCATTGCTGTTTGATAACTCACACATTTTGTATATTGTTTACCCTCCTCTCATTGGGACTTCTTGTGTGAGGAATAAAAAGTCAGGTTAATGTACTAGCCAAGCTTTCTGGGATTCAGTTGCTTCATTAATAAATGAGATAATTACACATTATTAGTATACACCTGTAGCCTGGATTCTGGCAGATCTTTTACAAGCATGGTTTATCCAAACTTCATTTCAATATCTACATGGACTGTCAGCTACAAGAATGCAGCTGCGTTCACAGTCTAACCCAGGTTTCATACACCCTGAATCCCACACTATGACAGCCTGCAAGCTGTATTTTTTCTGATAACTACTTTTGCCTTTTCTTCCAACTTCATACCCAGCAACCTCAATTATGTAGCTACCATTTCTTCTTTGCAAGGCCTATTCGTTCTTTCTTTAAAAGAAAAGGACTGAACTATGTACACTATTCAAACTGAAGAAAAGCTATATGAAACAAAAAGCTATATTAACTATTCAGTATTCATAACAGAAAAAGAAATGTTACTATTCCAAATCTGAAGGCCTGAAAAAATAGTTTCAGATCATGAGGCATAGTAGACCTACTCAAGACTTCCACACTTTAGCAGATATGATTCTCAATTCAGTATGTATCAATAAATGGTATACAAGCCCTAAAGTATATATGTGATTATGTTTTATAAACCATTCATTATGAAAATTTCCAAAATAATTTTATTAATCCATATATTCTTGCAATATGAAAATTACACAATTGGCTAATTGTGAACAAGTTAATTTAAAAAAAACTCACACTGAGTTTGAGGTTTTTCCCATGTTTTCTCATCCATTAGGTTTAGTGTAGCCAGTTTTATGTTTAGGTCTTTGATGCACATGGACTTAAGTTTTGTGCAAGGTGATGAATATGAGTCTATTTGCACTCTTCTATATGTTGACATCAAGTTAGACCAGCACAATTTGTTGAAGATATTTTCCATGTTCCTTTGTATTGTTTTGGGTTGTTTGACAAAAATTAAGTGACCATAGGAATGGGGACTTAATTCTCAGTCTTTGATTTGATTCCATTGATCAACTGATTTATTTCTATACCAGTACCACTCTGTTTTTATTATTATTGCTATGTGTATAGCTTGCAATCAAGGATGGTGACTTACCTCCAGATGTTTTTGTTTGTTTATTTATATTGTACAGGAGTGATTTAGCTATTTTGAGTTTTTAGTTTTTCCATATGAATTTGAGAATTGTTCTTCAACCTTGCTCAACATATGTTATCAATTTAATTTAGGTAAAATTTTCTATGCTACTGTAGTAAATAATATAATTTTGAGTCTACGATAAACAAGACATGATTTTTAGATAATTAATATGTTAATTTGTTTTCATTTTTTCCCATGAGTATCTATAATGTGATGACTTTAGTGATTAAAATACTGATCACTCTTTGATTTAGAATAAAAAATATTCTAGTTCATTGAACAATTAACAAGTTTTTCACATCCTCTCTTCAATCCCAAAGACAATCACAATAGGGAAAAGAAAGTCTTAGAAAATTTTTAAATAGACTTAATTTTTTCATTGTTTATTTATTTATTTGCTACTAGCAAATAAATAACCTCAGTACAAAAGAAGAAGCTGAAGCCAGAGAATCACATATCCAAGGTCAGTTTGAATTACATAATGCCAATCTGAGAAAGAGTACTGAAAATAAAAAGTAATAAAAAGGTTTAAAAAATGACACAATATATAGTGTAATATATACACAAGTTCTATTCATGAATTCTATACCAGCAGTAATAGTAATAGAATGAAATAGGGACATCTTCAGGCTTACTCTGTTTTTTGTTAATATTGTTTGCATTTTATTGTAATATGTCAGCACATAGAATTTTTGTTAGGAATATCTGAATGGCTTATATTTAAATGTTAATTGTTTGTTACCTGCCTTCCTTACTGTTATTTCATGGTGTAAGTGAGCAAACTTGATGGTGTGTAACCTCACCTAATAAGTCATGTCTGATTGGTTGAATAAAGCAGCCTATGTCCTGGGCTAGGCAAAGGAGAGAGATGGGGTGAAGGTTCCTGGAATTGAGAAGAAGGAACGTAGAGAGGATCCCAGAGGATAAGGGAGGTAGGAGAGATGCCATGGGATAATCAAGAACACATGGCAGAGAACAGCTTGCTCAGAGAATTAGATGATGGAGAGAAACAGCCCACATGTAGTTTATAAACAAGTATTATGGGGTTTTATCTGGGGAGGTAGAACGCCAGCTTAGAGGATTAAAATGTGCCTAGCCCTGGTGATTGAGGCTTATTGAAAGGTACAATGTGTCTATGTGCTTATTCATAAGTAGCAGGCTAAGGAATAACTCCAACAACCTAACAAATATATATATATAAGTAATTATTAATAATTACTGCTATAGTCTTTAAGTTATAAAAATTATTTTTGTATGATGTTATCATTTTTCTGACGTTCATTTGTGACTGAAACAAATATCACTTTCAAATATTAGTAGAAACTCATGAAAACAGATTATCTTAAACAGGGAGTAACCATTTTGTATTATATTGAGCTTGTTTATTTTATTAAATGACATTTCTATTTATTTTGTTTAGTTTGCCTTCTTAAGGAGTATCTTAATTTTATATTGAAATGTAAGTATGTTAAAAGAAAATTTTAATCATCCTAAAATTAGACATGCTCAATAACTTCATCATTTCAACAGAGAAATATTCTGCAGTGAGGGAAGGAAGTTTACTAGGAATGTAAATGTTCGGCCTATATAGAAGAAGTAAAAATAGAAACTCCTTTATTTATCTTATAAAAGAGATATAATTACTTTCATCTTAACTGTTGTCTCAGCCATGTGTGACAGTGGTACCATAAGCTCTGAAACAATGTGTGAAAAGTGAAAGGAAAGTAATCTCTCTCTCTCATTTTTTGGGGGGGCTCACTAAAAGTGTCTTTATTGCTTGACAGATTCATACATTTATATAACGAATTTCAGTCATTTTCATTTCCATTACTCTCTCATATCCTTCTCTCTCTCTCTCTTGCTGAATCCTGTCTTCCCAAGTCCCCTCTTGCCTTTTTCACTTGTTTCTGTATATGCGAACCAGAGTCTCATTACAGCTTCTTGGCTAAGCACTAGTGGGGAAGTTATTTACTGCAGCAAGGGAAACTTATTAATGGCTTTAACACTGAAGAAAATGACATACTCTTCTCAACAACCACTAATTACCAATTGTTCCTCAGGGAAGGGCGGGACCTTGTGGTCCCCTCCCCAATCTATGAAGAAACGTTGATGAGTCCAATCATGTGCAGGTCTTTTGCAGATAACCACAGCTGCAGTTCACTCATGGGCTCAGTGGTCATGTGACATCCACAAGATTCCATTCGCTGCAGATCTCCCCATTCTCTATCTCTTATCTTCTTCCAAATTCCTCTTTTTTGATATCCCCTCAGCCTTAAAGGGGTGACATCACTTCCCTATTTAGAATAAGCACATCACCATCGCCTATTCTCATCATCTTGGTCAGTTAATACTACATTAACTGCCAGGGCTGGGACTCACTTTTAGAAGGGTGCCAGCAAGGGTTGTCTTCTCTGTATCTTTCGCTGTAGCTTCATGGCTCTGAAGTAGGTGCGAACCATGAGACAACACCTTCAAGTTCATCATACAGGCTTCTGCATCCCCAGTTTCTGAGTCAAGATTATATATGATAACTTTGGCTTGCGGAGGGACTCATGACCACAGACTGTTCCTTCTCCATCTCAAAGACACCTCTGGGAAACTGTGATGTGATAGCTGTGGGGGATCCAGGACATCACCCCAGCATAGTTGCTGAAAACAATCTGTTCCTTTATTTAGCCCAGAATGCCCTTTGGGTAGATCTAATACAAGTTTCACCACCTCTAATATCATATTTCTCCATTTTCTCCAGGTGATATGATATAGTCAGATCAGTGATGCACATGCTAAAGGTTACATACAGAAATGCCATGCCAGTAAGCTCCTCATTCAGGCCCAGGATGACCTTGTCCATAGACTTGGAAGTGCCATTGAATGCTGGGGTGTTGTCCTGGATGCCCCACACCTATCTCTCTCATTTTTAAAATATGGAGATCTATCAGGATTTGTAAACTTTGAAAAGAAAGTTTTTGGTACTGTTTCTCATCTTTTTGAAGGAAAGTAGTTTATAAAATACAGTTCTTATGTTAAAAATCTTACCCCTGTTCGAGGCCAGCCTGGTCTACAAAGTGAGTCTAGGACAGCCAGGGCTACACAGAGAAACCCTGTCTCAAAAAAAAAATATTACCCCTGGATTTATAATCTAAAAATTTATAAATAGGACTGTGTTACAATTTACCTGCATAGAAATTCTCAAAAAAAAAAAAAAGTGTTACCTAGCAGAAAATAATTCATTACAATGATGGAGTCTTGCTTTAAATCTTTGACATTGAAATGTGTCCAGGTTAGAGTGATTGGTCATGGAAGGTTTTCAAGAAACAATTGTATTTCCTATATACAATGTATGTATTTAATAAAAAGAAAAAAGGAGAAAGTGGAATTTTGTTGGACAGAAACATAATTATAAATGCAGTGTTAAAACTTACCAGTTCTGTTTTGATGACTTTCACTAAATTAGTATGGGGAATATGTTACTAGTAGACAAGTATAATAGAAAGAATAGTTACTAAGGAGTTTGATAAATACACAACTGTGAAAATAGGCACTTCTAGCATTTACTTTAACTTGAAAGTAAACTATATTAAATGCCATAATTAGTAGCCATGTTCTTTACCTACATGAGTCATGTTATTTGTTGTTTCATATTTTTCTACTTCTTATAATAGTGTTTGTGCCATCATATTCTCTTACATGTAGGCATCATAACAAAGTAGTAATATTGTCTATTTAGAAAAATTAGAAATTTCTATTGGAAAGAGTTAAAAATTGTACAACTTATGTGCATGTATGCTCTACACATATAAGCCCATCCAGTAAGATAATTGTTGACAATTGAATTACTACAACTTTCAGTAGCCCTATTTTAAAGTTCATCAAACCTGATATAACTTTCAGTCATGGATATTATATATGCAACAATTCTCAGGTGTCATAAATACTTACTTTTAATAACAAAATTTCTTCTTTGAACTAAATCTTCCCTTTAGTGTGTGGTGCACTTTCATTTTGAACTTTATCTTCGTATGTTATTGCTGCTTCTTGAGTTTTTATGTTCATATATATTGATATGTATCCCAGCATGTATTTATATAAAATGCTAAACTGCCAAAAATTTTTATTTGCAAATAGAGTCTTCTCTCATACAATACATCTCAACCCTAGTTTCCTAACTCTCCATCCCTCCTAACTTTTTTTTGGCTCATCAGTAATTGTTTAATATCTTGCCTATTAATTACTATAGCCTCTGTTTCCTGAATTGTGTAAAGAAGCCTATTGTAATTAATTTAACTTATACTGGTTTTATTTTATTATTCAACTGTTTTAGAATAGATAAACCTGAGGGTCATACTGTCTTTTACCTTTATTTAGCCTTCCTTCGTTTTAGTTCTGTACCATCTATACTTTCTCTGTTGTTGAGACTCATGAGCTGTTGGTTGTACACAATAGTAAATGAATAAAAAAAGAAAAAACATGAACCTGATGCTGGTAGCCAGAATTCAAAGGACCCACTAACTAAACTTAGCAGAATCTATTTATGTATTCATGCATTTATATATGTAACAAAATAATCATCAAAATAAAAGATGCTATGAATTTCAGAGAGACTCTGGAGAATGGCAGTGTTTTAAGGGAAAATTTGAAGGAAGGAGAGGAAAAGAAGAGTTATGTAACTGTATTCTAATTATAATAAAAATTAAGAAACAAGCATATCAACAAATATTTGGAAACAGTAAACAATGGCAGCATAAATCTGTGGCCAGCTGAGGTGCCTGGTGAAGATTCTTCAACCTGTCTAGCCGTTGGTATGTCATGCAGTGAGAGGTGGAGGAATTGTATCCTTCATGATAGGCTAAGCTGTGCAGTGATGGATCTGTTTTGTCATATCCACACTCCTGTAAGTAGCCTCAATAAACACATTTGCTCAAAAAACTGGACTTTGGTGGAATCATTTATTTGGTCTGTCTTGGTTCATTATGTATGGTGAATACACTTTTCCTGTCCCCCTAAAAATATCACAACTTTTATAAACAAAAATGAATGTAAATGAATAAATTATTCTAACTTCATTCTCAGCACACAAAAGTGAATTATTCTTGTATTTATATTTTCATGAGCTCCCATTTATTGATTATTCTAAGAGCCTGAGATATTGGAGTTCTGTTCAGGAAGCTGTCAACTGTGCCAATGAGTTTGAGGCTTTTCCTGACTTGCTCTTCTATTCGATTTAGTGTGTCAGCCATTATGTTAAAAATCATTGATCCACTTAGACTTAAGTTTTGTGCAAGGCGATAAGTATGGGTCTATTTGCATTCTTGGACATGTTGATATCCAGGTAGACCAACACCATTTGTTGAAGATGCTGTCCTTTTTCCATTGTATGGTTTTGGCTTGTTTGTCAAAAATTAATTGTCCATAGGTGTGTGGGTTAATTTCTGGGTCTTCAGTTCAATTCCCCTGATCAACTGGTCTGTTTCTATATCAGTACCATGGTTTTTTTTTTTTTTTTTTTTTTTTTAACTATTTTTTTGTAGTTTAGTTTGAAATCAGGGATGGTGATACCTCCAGATGTTTTTTTTTTTTTTTTTTTGTACAGGATTTATTTAGAGATTCTGGGCTTTTTGTTATTCCATATGAAGTTGAGAATTATTCTTTGAAGGTCTGTAAAGACTTGTGTTGGTATTTTGATGAGAATTGCATTTAATCTGTATATTGTTTTTGTTAGGATGGCCATTTTCATTATGTTGATCCTAGCTAGCCATGAGCATGGGAGTTCTTTCCATTTTCTGATGTCATCTTCAACTTCTTTTTTTTTTCCATTTTAATTTTATTTTGCAAGGTCAAAGAATTAGCCATCATATAATAACTATTTGCCCTTTGTCTCAATCTTGTAATATGTTTCTTATATATAGTCTTTTATTTTTCATTTTTGGCTTTTTCTTTTTTTTAAATTTACGTATTATTGCTTCAGGTTACATCTCCATCATAGTGTCCTCTTTCCACCCTTCCCAGTCCCGCCCTCCCACCCTCTACCCCCTAACCCTTCCATCCCACTCCTCTGGATTGGAGTGTTCCTACATAACATTCCCCCACCCTGGTTCAGCAGTCATATGAGGGCCAAGAGCCTCCTCATACACTGGAGGCCTACAAGGCAGAACCACCAGTGAAAAGTGTCTCAATGACAGGGAGAGAAAAAGGGCGATCTGGCTGCGACATCTGTCACCCCATTGATCCCCAGGGTTGATTCCGCTGATCTGGCTGACTAGGGGGTTGACTCCATCCTCCTTCACTGCTCCATGTGTGTCCCTCCATAAGCTGCACACTTGGTCGAAGAGGAAGACCTTCCCCGAATAGAGAAGGACCGGTCTTAGGTCAAGGGTATACGAGTAGCTGCGCTCCCCTGCTAGAACCTCTAAACAAGCTCTCATCTTCAATTTCTTTCTTCAAGGACTTCAAGTTCTTGTTGTACTGGTCTTTAATTTGCTTGGTTAGAGTTATCCCAGGCATTTTATATTGTTTGTGGCTATTGTGAAGGGTGTTGTTTCCCTAATTTCTTTCTCAGCCCATTCGTCTTTTGTATAAAAAGGGCTTCTGATTTTTTTGAATTAATTTTGTATACAACCACTTTGCTGAAGGTGTTTATCCATTGTAGTAGTTCTCTGGTGCAATTTTTGGGGTCATTTATATACTATCATATCATCTGTGAATGGGGATAATTTGACTTCTTCCTTTCCAATTTGCATCCCCTTGAAATCCTTTAGTTGTCTTAGGGGTTCTGGAATTTAAGTAAAATTCTCCTAAGATAAAAACTTAATTTTTAGAAAGATACTAGTTTTGCTATATATACATACATATATATGTATGTATATGTATTAAGGCAGTATTTATTTCATTTCTTCTGTTTCCTTTTGAATGCATCATTTCTGGTGGTCACTATTAAAAGCAATGAAAAAAAGCTGCAACCCATAAAAGGAAGATGTTTGCCAAGAAAAACATTTAAGATTCTCAAAGAAAATGGACTGTTTGTTCAGTCATGTGAACAACAAAATCAAACTGAGGCATTGGAAATACACTAAAATGTATATGCACTGAAATAGATGAAGAGAATGGATATAAAAACCCACATGCTTCTATAATATATTTAGCTCTCATGGAGAGCAAACAAATATAGAGAATTAAGATATATTCTAGGCTTCTACAAAAGTAGTGAGGAATCTTATGTTTTGGGAGATTCCACATGAACACACACAGCTTCTTCTTAGCTCCTTGAGCTAAGAAGCTCAAGCTAATCATATCTTTAAAGTACTTGAATTATAAAGAAATGAATTACAATTCATTTACAGTTTCAAATATAAATCTAAAATATCCTCTAATCACTGCTACTATGTAAAAGTGAGGTACCTATGACAACACGTCATAACAGAGATAAAACTAATTTCTACATTTGCCCTTCTATTTAAGTGGGAGTTCATCTACAAAGCTATTTAAAACACAGTTACTGAACAGCAGTTTGTTTGTTTGTTTTTGTACTAATGCCATAATGCTTTCCCAAGTCTTTTATAGTAGCTCAATCCAAAAGAATAAGACCCTTGGGATTATTATCAAGACTGAATTTTAAGATGTCACTGTTGCCTACTTATTTGTACAATGATGACACACTCTTTGCAAGAACATATATCTGCACATTGAATAGAACAATAATGGAGATTAAAGGAAGTAGTTATCTTCACTGAAAACGTGACTTGAGATTTGTACCTCAAAATTAAACCATTAGTGACATGCAATGCTGTGTGTTGTTTTCTGAAGTCTAAAGACATGGTTGATCTACTTTATTTTCTCATCCAAATTAAGTTGTATTTTTCTCTTTTACAAGAGTTAATAACTCAAATTACTCTGTGCTCAAAGACAGAGATGGGAATAGGTATATTTCTGTGTGAAATCTGACTCTCTGCACCCAATTTTCACCCTGTTACACTGTAAGAAAGTATTAAGGGAGCCAGAAAGTTAGCTCATCATGTAAAGTTTAATGTTCAGTCGGATGATCTCAGTTCAATGTTGAGAATATACATTGTGGAAGCAGAGAGAGAGAGAGAGAGAGAGAGAGAGAGAGAGAGAGAGATATGACTCCTGTCAGCTGTCTTTTGACCTCCACAAGTGTACTATGATATGGATAGGCACACAGACACACACACACACACACACACACACACACACGTACGCACCCACGCACACAGAGAAAACAGATTTTTTTAAATTTATTTTTTATTTCTTCAAGTTACATCTCAATCACAATCCTCTCCCTACTCCCCCCTCCAGTTCCACCCTCCCACCCTCTTCCCCCTCAAACCCCCAACACTTCCTTTTTTGTAAGTTTAAGGTATATCTTTTTCTCCCCAACAGCTCCCCCTTTCAGTCCAACAAATGGCTCTTTCTCTTATAATAATAAATATAATACAAAACAACAGAGGTAATTAGGCCACAGTTATGAGGGTTATATGGCTTAGAGTACATTCCCAATGTCCAGTCCATATGTATTTGGCACCTGACTTTAACTTTCTACTATCTAACCATCTCCATGAGTTTAAAGTTCTATATCTAACTCAACATTCATACTAATTTGCAACACATTTTTAAAAGCATCTTCCTAGATCTATAACACTCTCTTGACTCCTAAACAACTCAAAATTTAATTATGAGACTCTAGCTATCTGTTCTTCAACCACCTCAGAGAACTGAGAGGGATTTTTTTAAAGTCCGTATTGACTTAGACTGAAACCTCAAGTTAGAGTAGTCTTCATTCTTTGCATTATTCATTTAATAACTTTATAATCCTGGCCTCACTCACCTTGTTTGGTGTCATAAACAAACAAGCTTATCTCTCGTCTTATACTAATTTGAAGTGTTCATTAATAAATACTGTATTTTGGCCAGACAAATTTAAAAGTTTGAAACCACTATTCTCAAAATAAATGCAACACCTGTGATTAATCATGCCAAAGCTCAGAATCTGTTGGTGTCATCTGCTCTTTATTGGCTAGCACGCATAAAAAATTACAATTTAGCAAAATGAATGCCGTGCTAAGGAGAATGATAAGAATGTGCGATGGAACAAACAAGCATGCATGGCCTCTAAAGTTATATGTGTTGTAGTCAAAGAGAAAAGCGTTAGTGTTTTCAAACACTAACTTAAAGCTTTTAATCTTTTAGTGTTTTCAAACACTAAAAGATTAAAAGCTTTAAGTTGATTCAGTTACAATAATTCTGAAAGCAGGATTAGAAGCAGAATATTGAAAATATAGAGCTTAGGTTGATCTTACCAGTAGATCTTCTGCAAAGGAATTGAAAATGCTCTGGATACAAGTGAATATTTCACCAGGAAGAATTCTAATAGAAACTGGAGGAAAATACATCTGATTGACATGGAGTAAATTTCAAAAGGTACAAGAACAACAACATTATAGAATCTAATTCTAACTGAGATATGAGGATTTGTCACTTGCTTTGAAGTATGCATTTTCTTGTATTATTTGACTGCAAAAATAAATGTATTTATCATTTACCTGAGAGCGATTTCATTTTGTATTTTCTTTTATTAAGAAATCATTAGTCGCCATGTCAATAAAAGGTGGTCAATTCCCCTACAGTAAGTTATATTTCTTTAGAAGAATTTCTATTCTATCTCTCCAGACAATACATAGTGGGTTTTCATTAACATAAATGATCTTTATTTTTTTCATATTTAGTGTAGTGGCAGTAAGATAATGAATATAAATTAAAAGCAAGGGACAATGGTTCAGTGTCAGCACTGTTTTGTTTTATCTATTTAATTTTAAGTAGGATTGACAGAATGAAGACAAATCATGAAATGTACTTCCCCAAAGTAAAGACAGCAGTATTATTTCATATTGCCAAATTTGGGAGATTTATAGATAGAATATAGTAGGTAAGACATTCTTTAGGTGGTTTTATCATGTATGCTATTAGAGGCAAATTTTCACAATGCCTAGATTATAAAATGTTTGCTAAAATATGCTGACAGCATTAATATGCAATTGAAATGAAGCAGTTTTCTTATAAACTTATATGGACTGAAGTTTGAGTTTATTCAATTATGTTTTGGTTCATTTTTTTTCTTTATTATGTCACTGCAAACTGAACTTTGTAAAACATGGGATGCATTTGTAAACCTTAATTGCTTAGAAAATATAGTATGTAGAATTCAACTTTCTGGATTCCAAAAATTGATGAGTATGTTCAAATAATATACAGATTTTTTTCTCAAAATGAAATAAGATTATTAAAGGCAACAACAAGAAATTCAAAGACTCATAATCATCGAGGGTATTAAATATTTTTTCTACAAACCATGAATAGCTGTACACAATATATTCTGGTGTTTGAACACAGCTCATTCAAAGAAACATAAGCTTGTGGTTAAGAGATTTATTATTGACTAATAAAGTTTAATGGTAAATAATTTGATCATATAAATATATTATCTACCAATTCATATAATGAGTAAATGAAAAAATATATTCTAAAAATATTGTTATCTTGAATATTGGCCTTGTGAATAAGGACAGTTTCCACCAGTGCCACTTATATGTCTTCAGTTGGCAGAGATTTTTAAAATATTATGTCTATCATTTGTCCTCAAAATGAATCAGAAGCATCTGGAATTTATTTGAGTATAATATTATAATTAACATAGGGAACAGCTTTAACAAAATAGTCTTTGTGGACTGTGGTTGTTTGAACATGATTGGCCCCCATAAGTCCATAGGGATTGGCCTTGTTGAAGTAGGTATGATCTTGCTGGAGAAAGTATGGACTGTGGGGGTGGGCTTTGAGGTCTCTTATAATCTCAAGTTATGCCCAATGTAACAGACAGTCTCTCCCTGTTGCCTGTGGATCATGATACATAAACTCAACTTTTCTCCAGGACAATCTGCCTGCAAGCTGTCATGTTTCTCAAAATGATGATAATGAACTAATCCTCTGAACTGTAAGCCAGCACAGATTAAATATTTTCCTTTAGGAGAATTTATGTGGTCATGGTGTCTCTTCAAAGCAATGAGAACCAAAGTCTCATTTTCTAATTCATCAAGGTGTCCTCTGAGTAGTGGGACAAATGTGGTTATAAGTCATCCTTCAAAATTTGATATTAACTGAGTTTTGAATGGAGAAGGATTAAGCTAATTATTTTATGACACTACAACTGAGGAGAGATTTACAAAATTCTGATTAATTTATATAAGTAACTAAAGATCGGCAAAAGTTCAGATACTACCAGACAACTGTGTGAACAAATCGAATCTTACTAAAGTTGCTTATAGTAAAAGGAATGAGGGATTACTTATTGGAATTGGAAATTGTTTAAAGACAACTTGTCACCAAAGTCCACCCCATCTTGGGTGACAATTTGTAAACACCGAAAACCTAAAACACACTACCTAACCTGTAGGCAGCACAGCAGGTTCTTTCCAGGAAACCAGACTGATCTCTCCTTTTTCTAGGTTGATTATTCTGAGCTTCTTCTCTACAGTTCATCTTCTCTGTGAGTGTGCTTTGTAATTTGTTTTCTCTGAGTTTGACTTTTTTTATAATTTATTTTTTATTTCTTCAAGTTACATCTCAATCACAATCCCCTCCCTAATCCCCCCTCCTGCCCCACCCTTCCACCCGATTTCCCCTCAACCCCCCCCATCCTCTACCCTTTTATTTTTAGTTTAAGGTATATCTTTTCCCCCCAACATATCCCCCTTTCAGTCCAACAAATGGTTCTTTCTCCTATAACAATAAATATAATACAAAACAACAGAAATAGGCCACAATTATGGGAGTTATATGGCTTAGCATACATTCCCAATGTCCAGTCCATATGTATTTGGCACCTGACTTTAACATTCTACTATCTAACCATCTCCATGAGTTTAAAGTTCTATATCTAACTCAGCTTTCATACTAACTTGCATCACAATTTTAAAAACATCTTCTTTATTGCTCATGAGAGACTGACTTAGTGAATCTAGTTAGTTTCAGGGACTTCCTGAATGTATTTTGAGTTGATGGTGTGTTTCATTACTCTTAGAACATCCTGTTCCTTTATCTTCCTATAAACATTCTGTCCTAATGTAACTTGTTGCTGATCTCCTATTTTTTTTAAAGATGCTTAGAATGATTCCTTTCCAGATGAAAGGTTTTAGTCTCAGAAGAAACTATCCTACTACACTATTTCCTAAATTAAAAAAAAAATTGAATTGGCAAAACAATAGTTAAAATAATTAAATCAAACATAAAAACATTTTAATATTCTCACATTTTTAGTGTATCATTTCATTCACATTTTTCTGTTGCTGTGACATAATATTCTGTCAAAAACAATATAAGGGAGGGTTTATTTCAGCTCACAATCCATCATGTCAGAAAAAATAACCACAAGAACAGAAACTTAATTTGGGTGAGCATATTGAATCCATAGACAAGGAGCAAAAGTAAACAGTGCTCAGCTTACTTTTCTCATTTTTTATGTAGTTCAGTCCCAGCCCAGGAAACAGTCAGTGACAGTTCGTGAATATTCCCAATCGAATTAACATAAACAAAATCATCACTTACAGGCATGTCCAGAGGCCTCTATCCCAAGTGATGCTAAATTCCATCAAGTTGACACCTGAGATTAGCCAACACATCTATCCTCTCCACCTGAAGAAAATTTTACTGTTTAATTGCTATTACATTAGACTTTATTTAACTTCTGTAAAATATCAGAATTAAAGAAATCTTGGATCTCATATGACTGCTGAACTGGGACGGGGGATTGTTATGTAGGGAGACTCCACTCCAGAGGTGTGTGATGGAAGGGATAGGGGGTACAGGGTTGAAGGGCGGGACTGGGAGGGGTGGAAAGAGGACACTATGATGGAGATGTAACCAGAAGTAATAAATATTTAAGAAAAGAAATAGAATTCTTTCTTAAAGAAATAGAATAATTACAACAAAAAATTGCAAGGTGTTGTATATAATTAATTTGATTGTTACAAAAATAAATTAAATCTCCCCCGTAGATATATGAACATAATAAACATGAACATAACCACAATGGAATAATGCCATTATAACCAAAGAATCAATCATACCTTCTCATCTATTTGTTAATCAACCAAAACTTTGTCATACCTTTTTAAAAGAATATTTAGGAAAAATGTATTTTACCAAACATTAACTTGTTTTGAAATAGATTCAAAAATAAATTTATAATAAAAATGTTACACAAAGCTAATGGAATCATTATTGCACACTTACGTAAATACGGCAATTGGTACCTCACCATATAATCTTTGATATATTTATGTAGCCACTAAAATCGACAGAAAGATTTATTTTGTTGCCAGAGTCTCTCTTTCAATCACGTGCTTTTGTTGCATTTTGAATGAATTTCTATATTTAAAATTTTTTATTACATCAAGTTTTTATCTTACTGACAAGGTGACAACATTTGAGAAATGTAAAGAAACATATCTGCAAATTCATAATACACTATACCTAATAACATTCTGATTTTCATATATATTACATGTACAATATTATTTATGACATGAAAGCATACAAAGACAACATATTTAGTTATAATTGTCTTTCCTTCAATCATACTTTGTTCGATATTTTACTGAATCGCCATTTTCAATGTTTTTTTTCTTTAAATTTTAATTTTTTTCTTATTGATAAGTTGACAAAATTTGAAAGGTGTGAAGAAATTCACATACATCTGTATAATATAGTATAGTATTATATGTTGCAAAAAGTAAACCCTATTATATTTGCCCTATAAAATTTTCAGACTCTAAAATATTATAGCTAATGTTTTAGTAACATCTAAGTCAAAAACATCTCGATGAGGAAAATTTTTATATGCATTCTTAAAGAAAAAGTACTATCTTCTTTTATTTTGTTGTAAATACTAATATAGTTCAGAAAACTTTCAAATTTATCATTAAATATGAAGTTAAATGCAAATGATTCCCTAAAATATGAAATATCTTCTTTGATAAATGTAACTGCTAGAGGCTAATATGAAGTATTAGCCAGGAATAAAATTTCAAAACCTTTTTTCACATATAGGGAACTATGAATGCTTGCCAAATGAAAAACACACATACAAATAGCATTAGATAGACTGACTAGTTTATTTATGTATTATTATATATATTTACATATACACATATATATTTACATATATGTATATAAAATATATATGTCGTATATATATTCTTGGGAATATATATATGTATACAAATTTTACATATATATATAATCCCAAGAAAATTCAAATGAAATATTAAGGGAGCTATATTTAGCTTTAGGAAGAAAAGCTATTATCCCATTTAACATATATAAATATGGGCTAAAGGGATGATAAATATCTTAAAATTCTTGCTACACAAGTGTGATAACATAATACTCTGATTTTTCTTCAGATGATATAAATCTTTCGCTTTTTACCTAAGACTTTTGAGTAGAACCAAGCTAATAAGCAGGATTTGATGACACGTTCTGTTATCACAATGCTGGAAAGAAAGGGATTCACTGATGCTAAGGCCTTGTTGACCAGTCAGCTTAGTTAAGATTAATGATTAAGCTCTAAGAACAGACTGAAAAAATATTTACACAGAGAGGGAGATAGAGAGAAAAGATAGAAAATAATCTAAGAAGAAATTTGTCAACATCTGGCCTGCAAGCTCATACACACCTACACACTCATACATACAAAATATTAAATTTATATTATTAAATTCTCTGACAGTGTTTATGAATATTACTGAGTAAATATACATTATGGGACTAGCTTGTATTATATCAATTTATAACACTAAAATTATAGAGGTTTAACACAATCACACACAAACACACACACACGAATAATTTGAATATACCCCTTATACTGCTACAGGAGAATGTAACCTGACTTAGGGTTCTATTGTGAAAAGACACCATGATCACAACTTTTATTATAAAGGAAAATATGTATTGGGGGCTGATTTACAGTTTCAGAGTGTTAGTCCGTAATTGTTATGGCAGGTATGCTGATGGAGAAGGAGTTGAGAGTTCTTTATCTTGATCCACAGGCAGCAGATGCAACTGAGTTCCACACTGGGCTTATCTTGAGCATATGAAACACCAGCCCCAACAGTGACATATATCCTTTAATAAGGCTACGCCTACTCCAACAAAGTCATACATTCTAATAGTTCCACTTCCTATTGGCCAAGCAAAGAAATGAGTCTACAGTAGCCATTCCTATTAAACTATCACATATCCAATCATTGTTTTTGCCTGACTCAGAGAATCTGTACCCTCTTCTCTTGTACCTGAGTATATAATACTACATGTTAAGAACCTAAACAAGACTTTTTAAATATAACTCATACTCTGTCACTTCTCTACACCTCATTTGCATAAAATGCAGAATAACTCCCGTAATTACAAAACCTTAAACTGTTTATCCACTTTTTTAAACATATAATTTATTAAAAATGAAATTTGCTTCAGTATAATGTAGGATGTTAAGACATAGTTTTATGATAAAAATATAATAGTATTATAACACTTCATTGTTGTTAGCTCACCCAGGATGAGCTTTTCTAGTTCTATCCATTTGGATATAAATTGCATGATTTCCTGGTTTCTGATACCTGAGTAGTATTCCATTGTGTAGATGTAGCACGGTTTTTTTTTTATCCATTCTTCAGTTGAGGGACATCTGGGTTGTTTCCAGTTTCTAGCTATTACAAATATAGCTGCTTTGAATATAGTTGAGCCTACCTCCTTTTGGTTTGGTGAAGAATCTTTTGGATGTATGCTGAGGTGTAGTATGGCTAGGTCTTGAGGTAGAGCTACTTCAACTTTTCTAATTATATGGCCAGACTGATTTCCATAGTGGTTGTACAAGTTTGGACTCCCACCACCCCACCAATGGAGGAGTGCTTACCTTTCTCCATGTGTCAGAATCAAATGTCTATTTCTATTGTTCATTCTTGACATAATTATTTTTATAAGTTTATTTATTAATTCAAGTTACATCTCCATCACAGCCCTCCCCTCCTGGTCCCACCCTCCCACCTTCTCCTTCTCCCACCTGTCTGACTCCTCCAGTGTGGGGTACACCCATATATCAGCCCCCCTCAGTTTATCAGCCACATGAAGGCTAAGAGGAGCTTCCTCTTGTTCTGGGGCATGACATCCTTAATTATTCATTCCATTAACTAATAATAAGTGAGTGAATTTCACATTAATTTTTACTACTTTTGCTAGGTGGAGAATAGGTTTGTTCCTATCCCCCATGGACCTAGCTGGTTGTTCCTAGAGGATTTGCTGGAGTTATATGTTTATTTTTGTAAGATGAAAAAAATATACCTATATGAATACACAATGAATTTTATGTATTATTTTATTGATGTTTATTTGCCCAGTTGGTAAAAGATACTATTTGGTAAGTTCCTAAATTTGTACTTTCCTTTAATTATAGTTACAGTTACCTTATAACTTTACATACTATTTCCAAAAATATATTGAGTAAAATTTAGGAGAAAAAGTGTCCCTGAACTTTCAGTGGGTAGTTACTAACCACCCAGAACACTGCAAAGGAAATTCTACACTTAGTCTTTCAACTCAGTGTAATAAATGTTAGTATAATAAACCTGTCCATTTTTGACTTTACATGTTTTCTAAGGTTTGTAAATAGCCTTTATTGAGATAATTTTCTGATCTATCTTAATTTATATTGAGACAGATGTATTTGAGAGTTCTGGAAGGTAGAATTTACTCTGTAAATATCTGACCACCAGGCGGGGCAAGATGGCAGTAATCAAGTCGGACACATTCTGATCATCAGGAAGAATAGACTGGACAACTGCAGAGATATACTCCTGCTGAACAGCAGTTTGTGAGGCACAAGCCTATCTGGGCCTGCCCAGCAAAGCCAGGGACAATAAAGAACTCGGTACTGGAAATATAGACACTGGAGAATCGGAGTCATGGACATGGGACACGGAGTGCTTTCTGTGGGAGACTGCACTGCCTGCCACAGGGGAAGAGATGGCATATCGGATCCTTTCAGGATGCCAGCTGGCAGTTTCAACCTCCAAACAGAGGACTTCCTCAGTTTCCTGAACCCGCAGTGTCTGTGCAGCTGTTTGGACAGCCAGGGGACCAGCAGAGCCACCAGCAGAGCCACTATGTTAAGACTGAGGGTGAGTCTCTCTGGGATATTCAGTGTGGCTGCATCTGGCTGACCAGTAACTGCGGGATCCAGCTGACAGGCGCTGTGCTACCCTGAGCCCAAGAGCACTGTGGGCAGGATATAGAATACAAATTGAAACTCCTTGGCCCACACTCCCCCACCACCTGACTTCAGGGGATCTTGTGGAAACCCCTGTCAACCTAGTCAGGCTGCGCTAGGACACTGCAATTAAGGCAGGGAGGCAGCTGAGACTCGCTGAGTGAACTCCATATTGGAACTCTCTGCCAGTGCTCACTTCAACAGGGCACTCAGACTACAACGTCAGTCTAGTGCATTTAGATCTCCCCCCAGAACAGTGAAACAGTCGGTCCTGGACTGGGGCATGCTACTGGAGGGGGCAGGTAATACCCGACCACAGAACTTCTGACAGAGAAGTACAGGCTGATCCTGAGACATCCCTAAGTGTAGCTTGAGAGGACCATACCCACAGTCCTGACATCCTAGCTACAGGGAATCTGTTAGAAGCCCTGCCGAGCCAGACAGGCTACATGGAACACAGCGCCTCTGATAAGGAAAAGGCTGCTAAGATCCCCCCTCAGTCCAAGTACTGGAGATACTTTGTGAACTCACTGCCCACACCCACTTTGGGAGAGCTCTCAGTCTACTTACTGCCTCAGTTTACAGCATCTAGATCTCCATCTGGAGCAGTCAAGCAGTTCTGAACTATTGCACGCAGCCTGAGCAGGTGGGCTGCTCCGACGCAAAGAACTTCTGACTGAGAGGCACAGGTTGATCTTGAAACTCCCAGAGACGAGCATGAAAGGACCACAACCACAGTCCTGACACCCTGGCTACAGGGAAACTGCCAGAAGCCATGTCGGCACAGGCAGGCTACACCGGAGCACAGTGACTCTGTGTGGGAAAACGCAGCTGAGCATTACTGAATCCAAGCACTGTGGACAGGGTGTGAATTCCACATCAGAATTCCCTGACTGCACCCGCCTTGCCCCTCAGCTGAATACCCAGGCTACAACACAGAGAGCTCTGACCCAGAAGCAGTGAAACAACCCTGCATTACTCATTGCCTGGGTGACCTGGACTGTATCAGATCACAATGCTTCTGGCTATAAGGCACAATAAACCTGAGAACCTCCTGAAAGCTGCTTGGGAGGATCATGATCACAGTCCCGACACATAAGCTGCAGGGGAGCTGCAGCTCCAGCATACAGTCTGTAACCTGTCAACCTGTACCAACATCACTAAGAAAACCAGTTGGAACTCAGGAACCTGCAGGCAGGAACATCCCACCACAACCTCTGACCTGAGTTCCCAATTGGGACACAATAGGAATGGATGAGTTTTGGGAGATAACAGGCCTCCACACAAGGACCCATTCAGCCTGTGGAGAGCTATAGACCACCAAGTTATACAGCCTCTACACCAAATCTCCCATCTTGGCATCAAGCCCAGAAGGTATCAGGAACAAACAGCTAAGAACAACCAGATGGCTAAAGGCCAGTGAAAGAACAGAACTGACAAAATTCAGGGAAATATGACTCCAACAAAATTCAGGAATAGTAGTACAGCAAGCCCTGACCATCCCACCACAACTGAAACACATGAAAATGACGATAAATCTATACTTTGGAAAATGATAGAGTCCTTACAAGAAAAAATTAAATCTCTGAAAGAATTTAAAGTATCCTCAATTTTACAAACAAAAGCAATGGAGAATACTATTAGAGACTTCCAAGCCAATGCAGCCCAACATGAACAGGAAAGAGACATGGCAATGAAAGATTTGAAAGATTTGCAGACAAAGACAAGCAAAAATGGAGTAGGAAACCTACAAAATGAGTAAAATTGTTCAAGACTTGAAATTGGAATTACAAGCAATAAAGAAAACACAAGCAGAACAATCCTGGAGATGGAAATTCAAGGGAAGAGAAGAGGAACTACAGACATGAGTATCAAAAATAGGATACAAGATATGGAAGACAGAATCTCAGATGTGGAAGTTTCAATTGAAGAAACCAGTACAACAACCAAAGGGAATGAGAAATCTAAAAATGTTCTCACCCACAACATCCAAGAATTCAAGGACTCAATGAAAAGAATGGAACCTAAGAATTATAGGAATAGATGAAAGAGAAGACTCCAGACTCCAAGGTCCAGGAAATATCTTTAACAAAATCATAGAAGAAAAATTCCCAAACCTAAAGCAAGAGATGAGATGCTGGTAAAATTTCAAGAGGCATACAGAACACTGAACAGGTTAGACCAGAAAAGAAATTCCTCTTGTCACATAATAACTGAAACTCCAAATGTGCAAAACAAAGAAAAATATTAAAAGTTGTAAGAGAAAAAAGTTAAGTAACATATAATGGCAGACCCATCAGAATTACACCTGATTTCTCCTAAGACTCTTTAAAAGCCAGAAGGGCCTGGGCAGACGTCCTACAAGCCTGGAGAGAACATAGGTGCCCAGCCAGACTACTATACCAAGCAAAACTCTCTATCAACATAGATGGAGGAAACAAGATATTCCATGACAAAATCAAATTTAAACAATATCTACCCACAAATCCAGCCCAACAGAACATCCTAGAAGGAGAATTTAAACCCAGAGAAGATAACTACACCCAACAAAACAGAGGAAGCAAAAACTCTACTGCAGCTAAATCAAAAGAAACACACAACCACCACCCACATCAAAACAACCAGAAATCACAACCTTTGGTCATTAACATCCATCAACATCAATGGACTCAACTCCCCAATAAAAAGACACAGGCTTACAGAATGGATCCATAAAATAGAACCATAGTTTTGATGAATACAAGAAATGATCCTCACCAGGAAGGATAGATGCTACCTCAGAGTAAAGGGCTGGGAAAAGGTTTTCCAAGCAAATGGGCCCAGGAAGCAAGCTGGAGTAGCCATTCTAATATCAAATAAAATAGACTTTCAACTGAAATTAATTAAAAAAAAGATAGGGAAGGGCACTACATATTCGTTAAAGAAAAAGTTCATCAAGATGACATCTCAATACTGAATATCTATTCCCCAAATACAAGGGGACCTGCATTTGTAAAAGAAACTCTTCTAAAACTTAAACCTCACATGGATCTCAACATATTAGTAGTGGGATAATTCAACACCCCACTCACAACAATGGACAGGTCATTGAGACAGAATCCAAACATAGAAATAATGAGCCTAACAGAGGTCATGAACCAAATGGACCTAACAGATATCTACAGAATGTTTCATCCAAACACAAAAGAATATACCTTCTTTTCAGTACCACTTAGAACCTCCTCCAAAATCGACCGAATAGTCAGACACAAAGCAAGCCTGAACAGATATAAGAAATTTGAAATAACCCCTTGTATTTTATCAGATCACCTTGGATTAAAGGTGGACTTCAACAACAGAAATAACAGAAAGCCTACACATTCATGGAAACTGAACATCTTTCTACTGAATGACTACTGGGTCAGAGAAGAAATAAATATGGAAACCAAAGACTTCTTAAAATCCAATGAAAATGAAGTCTCAGCATACCCAAACCTATGGAACACAATGAAAATAGTGTTACAAGGAAAGTTCATAGCACTAAGTACCTTCAAAAAGGAAATTGTGACAGTTATTAGAAAATTTATAGCAGAACTGGAAGATCTGAAAAAAAAAAGAAACTCTTCCAAGAGGAGGAGAAGGCAGGAAATCATCAAACATAGGGCTAAAATTAATTTAGACACAAAAAGAACAATACAAAGAATCAGCAAAACCAAAAATTGGTTCTTTGATAAAATCAACAAAATAGGCAAAACCTTAGCCAAATTAACTAAATGGAGAGGAAAAAAACCCAAATCAACAAAATCAGAAACCAAAAGGCAGAAATAACAACAGACATTGAGGAAATCCAGAGAATGTTTAGGTCCTACTTTAAAAATCCGTGCTTTACCATTTGAAGACCTAAGTGAAATGGACAATTTTCTTGCAGATTCCGCTTACCAAAGTTAAATCAAGATAAGTTTAACAGATTAAACAGTCCTATAACCCCTCAAGAAACAGAAAAAGTCATTAAAAATCTCTCAACAAAAACAAGAGCCCAGGGCCAGATGGTTTTAGCACAGATTTCAACCAGACCTTCAAAGAAGAGCTAATACCAATACTTTTCAAACTCTTTTAATAAATAGATTAGAAGGAACACTGCCAAACTCATTCTATAAGGCCACAGTCACTCTGATTCCTAAACCACACAAAGACCCAACAAAGAAAGAAAGCTGCAGACCAATATCCTTCATGAACATAGATGCAAAGGTACATAATAAAATACTGATGAACCGAATCCAAGAATATGTGAAAAGTACCATACACCATGATCAAGTAGACTTCATCCCAGGAATGCAGGGATTGACTAACATATAAAAATCCATCAATATAATTCACCATATAAACAAGCTGAAAAAAAAAACCACATGATGATCTCCCTAGATGCTGAAACAGCATTTGACATAATCCAACACCCCTTCATGCAAAAGTCCTGGAGACAAAAGGCATACAAGGTCCATACTTAGAAATAATAAAGGTTATATACAGCAAGCCAGTAATCAGCATCAAATTAAATGGAGAAAATTAAAGCATTTCCTCTAAACTCAGGAACAAGTTAAGGATGCCCACTCTCCCCATATCTTTTCAACATAGTACTTCAAGGTCTAGCTAGAGCAGTAAGACAACTAAAGGATATCAAAGGGATACAAATTGGAAATGAGGAAGCCAACTTATCCCTATTTGCAGATGATATGATAGTATACATAAGTGACCCCAAAAATTCCACAAGAGAACTCCTACAACTGACAAACACATTCAGAATTGTTTGTGATACAAAATTAATACAAAAAATCAGAAGTCCTTCTTTTTACAAAAGATAAATGGGGTGAGAAAGAAGTTAGGGAACAACATCTTTCAGAATAGCCACAAAAATATAAATACCTGGGGGTAACTCTAACCAAGCAAGTGAAAACCTGTATGTCAAGGACTTCAAGTCCTTGAAGAAAGAAATTGAAGAGGACATCAGAAGATGGAAAGATCTCCCATGCTCATGGATAGGTAAGATCAACATAATAAAAATGGCCATCCTACCAAAATCAATATACAGATTCAATGCAATTCCTATCAAAATAACAACACATTCTTTTTTTACATGTGTACATGAATTTATTAAATATTGAGTTAAAATACATGTATTGTGATAATTCTCAATACCATAGGGGTTTTTAAAAAAAGCCATTTTGGGAAAAATGCAATTTGATAATCATTAGTTGTCAGTCAAGATCTATTTTTTTTCTTTTTTTTATTTTATATAAGTACTTTATTTTTTTTCTTCAAGTTAAATCTCAGTCACAAACCCTTCCCTGTTCCCCCTTCCTGTCTCACCCTTCCACCCTCTTCCCCCCAACAGCTTCCCTTTTCAATCCAACAAATGGTTCTTTCTCTTATAACAGTAAATTCTATACAAAACAGCAGAATTAAATATTCCACAGTTATGAGATTTAAATGGTCCAGTGTACCTTCCCAATGTCCAGTTCATACATATTTAGCCCCTGACTTTAACCTTCTACCTTCTAACCATCTCCATGAGTTTAAAGTTCTATAACTGATTTAGCTTTCATACTATAACTTGCTTCACTATTATAACCATCTTCTTAGATCTAGAACGCCCTCTTGATTCCTAAACAACTCAAAATTTAGCTATGAGATTCAAGCTGTCTATTCTTCAACCACCTCAGATAGCTGAGAAGGATAAATATATCTGATTATATAGGAAGTACAGGGCCTGCAGCTTCCAATACTAAGAAATGACAAACCAGTGACTACCTGGACAGTTCCCATTTTCTCTCCATACATTCCAGCATCAGTCTTCAGCCTTTTGGTAGGCAACAACACATTCTTTATAGACCTAGAAAAAAACAATTCTCAAATTCATATGGAATAACAAAAACCCAGATGAGTTAAATCAACCCTGTTTTCTTCCCCTTTGGTCATTTGATGGATAATAAAAAATCTTGTTATTTAGGGGAAGAGATTACAAGCTATTAAATGGTCTTGTTAAGTAGGTTTTAGAGGTTAGACCCAGGGACTTCTCTATTTTTCTTTTCTGTATTCTTCTTTCTCTCCTATGTAGGAGTGAACAGACTTGAGAAAAAATGGGACATAGACATAATATAGGAAAAATCAAAAAAAGGACAGATTATTGAATATGCCCTTATACCTTTGTATACTGATACAAATTAATATTATATTTCACTAAATTGGTATTGATCTTTGTATATTAATGCAAAATTAAGATTATGTTGGGCTACATGGGTATTAATATTTGTATATTGACACAAAATTAGTATTATAGTTGGCCACAATGGTATTGACCCTTGTATATTGATGCAAAATTAAGATTGTACTGGGCTACATAGGTATTGATCTTTGTATATTGATACAAAGTTAAGATCATGTTTGGCCACATTTGTATTGATCTTTGTATATTGATACAAAATTAAGGGTAACGCTTTTTAAAGGTGTTGTACCTAGTAATGCTTAAAAATGAAATATGAAGTTTCAGCCTTTTGTTACCAGCTGTCATAAACTGTTTAGGATAATTAAGAAATGCAAACTAATAGTCATTCAAGCTTGTCATTTTGTTAGGTACTATGACAGTCTATCACAGTTATTTTCTAAGCTAATCATAAATCAAGTTGCTAAGAGACAAGCAAAATTTGCTTATCTAAATATAAGAGATAGATAGGGAGTCTTCAAAAACCTCAAGAGATCTTCAGAATATGGCATTCAAAGATGTTTTCTTAACTTAAGATTTTTTGATATCAAGACATGTCAGCTCCTGACAGCACCTCCTATTCTACTCCAAGTAGAAGATGAGCATCGAAGAATCTCCAGTGGGAGATGGTTGAATTAGTGGCAAGCCTATCTCTTGGCAAGAAAAACCCCTTGCTTCAACTGTAGACAGACTGCTGTCCAAAAAGGACAAAACTTGGAAGCAGGTAAGTCGACAGCCTAGCTCTGCAAAGACAGGGTAGGCAAGTCCTTGATAATTCCTGCTTTATAATCATTATCTGTCAGAGAAACGGGGCCAAACAGCTGAAGATTGATGCTGTAATGTATGGAGAGAAAATGGGAACTGTCTAGGCAGCCACTGGTATTTCATTTCTTAGTTTTGGAAGCTGCGGGCCCAGCACTTCCTACATAATGATATATATTTATCCCTCTGAGGTCTCTGAGGGGGTTGAAGAATAGATAGCTAGAGTCACATAGTTAAATTTTGTTTTGTTTAGGAATCAAGAGGGTGTTCTGGATCTAAGAAGATGTTTTTAAAATTGTGAGGCAAATTAGTATGGAAGCTGAGTTAGATATAGAACTTAAAACTCATGGAGATGGTTAGATAGTAGAATGTTAAAGTCAGGTGCCAAATACATATGGACTGGACATTGAAAATGTATGGTAAGCCATATAACTCTCATAATTGTGGCCTAGTTATTTCTGTTGTTTTGTATTGTATTTATTGTTATAAGAGAAAGAACCATAAAGAAAAACAAACAAAAAAAAGAATAGAGTAATAACTGCTCAGTTTTGGGGCTATGAAAACTGTTTAACAAACAATAGAATAGTCTCAATTACTCAGATGATAGCCAGGTTAAGAGGTAAGCTGTGAAATTATAGCACAATTATATAAAGTTACACTAACATTTCATAGTAGTTGTTAGAGTGAGGAAGGATGGCAAATGATGTAATTATATTTTAATTTCAAAATGTAAAAAAAAAATATTTTAAGAAAATGTGTTCAACCACCCATTATTCGTGCCCTACTGTCTCTCCTCCCACCTCCAAATGTACTCTAAGCAGTACTACCAATGAGGTTTGTTTCAACAAAACTGTTTTATGATTAAGTTTGTACCAAATAAATGTTGTTATTACTAAGATATGTTCAGTAGTAGAGAAGTTACATCTGCCCAATTTTTTCCCTATTTTTCACCTTATAGAATAGTTTTCGTCTGAAGCCTCTCTGCACTCCCTGAGCTCTGTGATGTGAACTGACCTGATTATGCTACAGAAAAATTACCACCTTGGGGAGTTCAGTATAGAAGCCACTGCTCAAGCCTGACCAACAGACTGGTAACTGGGTCTGAGAGACAATCCAGTGCTTGCAAGTACATCTGCAAACTGCCTGTCACATCCACTTACACAGCAAGAGAAAAACAAAAGTTAGGATGAACTGTATACTTTCTAGGTTTGCTTTCAGTATAGCTCTTTTCAGCATAGCTTCTTGGGTTAGTACTTTACAGATGTCTAGGATGATTGGTTGTTCTAAATGCTACAGAACTTACCTCTGAAAACTGGCATGCAGCTCCACAGTTTTTACAATCAGAATGTGTCCAATTGTCACTCCCTCTATTGCAGCCTTTTTCCTTTGCTAGCTCAATGGCCAGACCACAGAATTTTGTGCTTTTCATGATCCTTTCATTGGACTAAAACTCCATCCTTGAATCTTGTTCTATTAGTTCATTGTAAGTCAGTTTTTATTTATTTACTATTTCAGTTGTTTTACACGTATACTCTTCATTCACCTCTGAACTTCTAAGTTTCAGGCTGTTTGTGATCACGCAGATTTAAGTGCCTAAAGTCTTCTAATAATTCTATTATTTCTAATAAAATAAACTCAGCATCTAAAAAAAAAAATCTGCAGGTATCACCTTCCCAGATTGCAAGGTATACTACAGAGCAACAGTAATAAAAACAACATGGTACTGGTATAGAAACAGACCAGTGGAGCAATGGAATCGAATTGAAGACACAGAAATAAACCCACACCCCTTTTTTGACAAAGATCCAAAACTTTACAACAGAAAAAACAGCATCTTCAACAAATAGTGATGGTCTAACTGGATTTCCACATGTAAAAGAATAAAATTAGACCCATACTTATCACCCTAAATAAAACTTAAGTCCAAATGGATCAAAGACCTTAACATAAAGCCTGACACACTAAATCTAATAGAAGAGAAAGTAGGGAAAAGCCTCGAACTCGTTGTCACAGGACACAACTTCCTGAACAGAACACCAATAGCTCACGCTCTAAAACCCAACAATCAATAAATGGAACTTCATGAAACTCTCAAGCTTCTGTAAAGCAAAGGACACTGTCATTCAAACAAAATGGCAACCTACAGATTGGCAAAAAACTCTTTACCTACCCCCACTTCTGATAGAGGGCTAATACCCATAGTTTATAGCCACTCAAGAAATTAAGCACCAAGAAACTAAATAATTCAATCAAAAAAAAATGGGAAACAGAGCTAAACCAAGAATTCACAGAGGAGGAATCTCTAATGGCAGTGAGACATTTGAAGAAATGGCCAACATCCTTAATCATCAGAGAAATGCAACTCAAGACAACTCTGAGATTCCATCTCCCACCTGTTAGAATGGCTAAGATCAAAAACTCAAATGACAGCACATGCTGTCAAGGTTGTGGAGAAAGAGGAACACTCATCCATTGATAGTGGGAGTGCAAACTTATACAACCACTATGAAAATCAGTCTGGTGATATCTTAGAAAACTTGGAATATCCCTACCACAAGACAAAGCCATACAATTTCTGGGTATCCACCTAAACGATTACTCACCAAACCACAAGGACATATCCTCACCTATGTTCATAGCAGCCTTATTTGTAATAGCTAGAAACTAGAAACAATCCAGATGTCCCTCAACCAAGGAATGGATAAAAAAAAAATTGGTACATTTACACAATGAAATACTACTCAGCTATCAGAAACAAGGAAATCATGCAATTTGCAGCCAAATGAATGGAACTAGAAAAGCTCATCCCGAGTGAGCTAACCCAGATTCAGAAATATGCATATGGCATCTACTAACTTATAATTGTATTTTAGCCATATAGTACAGGATAACTATCCTACAACTAACACACCAAAAGGATCAGGAACATAGATTTTATTACCAATTAATGGGACAATTTGCCCTAGGGGTGCTACCATGTAAGCCCTCAATGAAAGAGGAAGCTCTTATCCCTCTTATGACTGTTGAACTGAGAGGGGCTGATATATACGGACACTCCACATCAGAGGAGTACGATGGGTGGGAGAGGGAGGAGAGGGTGGGAAGGTGCAACTGGGAGTAGTGGAAGGAGGGCACTGTGATGGATATATAACTTGAAGTAATAAATTAACAAAAAGAAAATACAGGGCTAGTTGGTTTCATTCTCAAATTCTATCACACTTTCAAAGAAAACCTAATACAAATACTCCTCAAAACATTCCACAAAATAGAATAAGAAGTAATACTACCATTTTATGAGGCCAAACTCATGCTGATACCTAATCCATACAAAGACTCAATGAAAAAAAGAGAATTTCAGAACAACCTTATGAACATTGATGCAACAATACTCACAAACTGAATCTAAGAACAAATCAAAAACATCATCTATCATGACTAGTTAGGCTTCATCCCAGGGATGCAGCAATAGTTCAATATATGAAATTCTACCAATGTAATCCATCTTTTTTAAAAAGCTGAAAGAAGAAAAAACACATAATCATCTCATTAAATGCTATAAAAACATTTGACTAAATTCAATACCCCCTCATGAGAAAAGTTTTGGAGAAATTAGGGCCACAAGGCTCATACCTAAACACAATAAAGACAATATACAGCAAGCCAATACCCAGCCTTAAATTAAATGTTAATGCTGAGAGAAACTTAAACCAATTCCACTAAAATGTGGGACAATACAAGGCTGCCCACTATTTCTGTATCTATTCAATAAAGCACTTGAAGTTCTAGTTAGACCATTAATATAATTGAAGGAGATGAAAGGCATAAAATTGGAAAGGAAGAAGTCAGCGTATCACTATTTGCAGGTGATATGATAGGATACATATGTGACCCCCCAAAATTCTACCAGAAAACTCCTACATCTGGTAAACACCTTCAGAAAAGTGGATGAATAAAAAATTAACTCAAAAAAAATCAATAACCCTTTTTTACATAAACAATTGTCAGGCTGAGAAAGAAATTAGGAATGCAACACCATTCACAATAGCCACAAATGATGCAAAATAACTTGATGTACTTCTAACCAAGCAAGCAAAAGACCCGTATGAAAAGTACTTCAACTCTCTGGAGAAAGAAATTGAAGAAGATATCAGAAGATAGTAAGATCTTCCATGCTCATATATTGGTAAGCTTAACATTGTAAAAATGGTTATCTTACCAAAAATTAATCTACAAATTTAACACAAGTCTCATCAAAATTTCAACACAATTCTTTACAGGTGTTGAAAGAACAACTCTCAACTTCATGTAAAGTAAAAAGTCCAGGAGAGCTAAAGCAATACTGTTCAATAAAAGAACTCCTGTAAGTATCACCATCTCTGATTTCAAGCTGTACTACAGAGCAATAGTAACAACAACTGCTTGATATTGATACCAATTGATCAATGTATCAAATCAAAGGATCCAGAAACACATACAGATACTTGATTTTTGACAAGGAACCCAAAACCATATAGTGGAAAAAAGATATCATCTTCAACAAATGGTTATGGTCCAACCAGATGTCTGCATGTAGAAGAACAAAAATGGATGTATATCTACCAGCCTGCACAAAACTCAAGTCCAAGTGGAACAGAGACCTCAACATAAAGCTGGTTACACTAAAACTTAATAAAACATGGTGAATATCCTTGAACTCATTGCTACAAGAGTGAACTTCCTGAGCAGAATACCTAGATCTCAGGCACTAAGATCAATAAACAATAATGGAATCTCAACTGAAAAGCTTCTGTAAGGTGGAAAACATTGTCAAAAGGACAAAATGGCAGTCTATAGAAAGTTAAAAGATTTTCAACAACCTTACACCTGACAGAAGGTTGATACTCAAAATATATAAAGAACTCAAGATATTAAATATCAACAAACCAAAAAACTCAATTAAAAATGAGATACAGCTATTAAACAGGAAATTCTCAACAGAGGAATTGATAATGGCTGAGAACCACTTAAAGATATGTTCAATATCTTTAGTTACCAGGAAAATGCAAATCATAACATCTATTAAATTCCATCTTACCTGTCACAATTACCAAGATCAAAAACTCAAGTAACAGCTCATGTTGGCAAAGTTGTGGAGCAAGGGGAACACTCCTCCGTTGCTCATAGGAGTGCCAACTTGTACAACCACTTTGGAAATCAACTTGGTGGTTTCTCAGAAGTCATATGAGGGATAAGACCTTCCTCATATACTGGGGGCCTACATGGCAGCACCACTAGAGCAAAGTGTCTCACTAGCAAGTAACAGAGTCTATGTTCCTGTTCCCTTTGGTGAATTGTTTGTAGTATAGTTATCCTGTAGTATATAGCTAAAATCTGATTATAAGTGAATAGATGCCATGTCCATCTTTTGGAGTATGGGTTAGCTCACTCAGGATGAGCTTTTCTAGTTCCATCCATTTGGAGGCAAATTGCATGATTTTGTTGTTTCTGATGACTGAGTAGTATTCCATTGTGTAGATGTACCACAGTATTTTTATTCTTTCCTCAGTTGAGGGACATCTGGATTGTTTCCAGTTTTTAGCTATTACAAATAAGGCTGCTATGAACATAGGTGAGGATATGTCCTTGTGGTTTGGTAAGGAATGTTTTCGATGTATACCCAGAAGTGGTATGGCTGGGTCTTGAGGTAGAAATATTCCATGTTTTCTAAGATCTCTCCAGACTGATTTCCATAGTGGTTGTAAAGCTTGAACTCCCATCAGCAATGGAGGAATGTTTCCCTTTCTCCACAACCTTGCTAGCATGTACTGTCATTTGAGTTTTTGATCTTAGCCATTCTGACAGGTATGAGATGGAATCTCAGAGTTGTCTTGAGTTGCATTTCTCTGATGATTAAGGATGCTGAGCATTTCTTCAAGTGTCTCTCAGCCATTAGCGATTCCTCCTTTGTGAATTTTTGGTTTAGCTCTGTTTCCCATTTTTGATTGGATTATTTCATCTCTTGGTGTTTAATTTCTTGAGTTGTTTATAAATATGGATATTAGCCCTCAGTCAGAAGTGGGGTTGGGAAAGATCTTTTCCCAATTTGTAGGCTGCCGTTTTGTTCGAATGACAGTGTCTTTTGCCTTACAGAAGCTTTTTAGTATCATGAGGTCCCATTTATTGATTGTTGTTCTAAGAGCGTGAGCTATTGGTGTTCTGTTCAGGAAGTTGTCACCTGTGCCAATGAGTTTTAGGCTTTTCCCCAGTTTGTTTTATAATAGTGTGTCGGGCTTTATGTTAAGGCCTTTGATCCTTTTGGACTTAAGTTTTGTACAAGGTGATAAATACGGGTCTATTTGCATTCTTTTACATGTGGACACCCAGTTAGACCAGTACCATTTGTTAATGATGCTGTTCTTTTTCCATTGTATGGTTTTGGCTTCTTTGTTGAAAATTAAGTGACCATAGGTATTTGGATTCATTTCTGGGTCTTCAACTAGGTATGGTGTACTTAATATAGAAATATTAAAGCCAACATATAGCAAGCCAGCAGCCAACATCAAATTAAACGGAGAGAAACTTAAGGCATTTCCTATAAAATCAAGGACAAGGCAAGGCTGCCCACTCTCGCCATATCTCTTCAACATAGTACTTGAGGTCTTAGCCAGAGCAATAAGACCTCAAAAGGAAACCAAGGGGATACAAATTAGAAAGGAAGAAGTGAAATTATCCCTATTTGAAGATGATATGATACTATACATAAGTGACCCCAAATATTCCACCAGAGAACGAATAAAACTGATAAACACCTTCAGTAAGGTGGCTGGATACAAAATTAACTCAAAAAAAAATCACAAGCCCTTCTTTATACAAAAGATAAATGGGCTGAAAAAGAAATTAGGGAAACAACACCATTCACAATAGCCTCAAACAACATAAATACCTGGGGATAACTCTAAGCAAGAAAGTGAAGGACCTGTATGACAAGAACTTCAAGTCCTTGAAGAAAGAAACTGAAGAGGACATCAGAAGATGGAAAGATATCCTATGCTCATGGATAGGTAGGATCAACAGAATAAAAACGGCCATCCTACCAAAAGAAATATGCATATTCAATTCAATTCTAATCAAAATACCAACACAATTCTTTACAGACCTGGAAAAAACAATTTTCAACTTCATATGGAATAATAAAAAATCCAGAATAGCTAAATCTATCTTGTATAAAAAAAAAAAAAAGCCACCAGGAGGTATCACCATCCCAGATTTCAAGCTATACTACAGAGCAATAGTAATAAAGACAGCATGGTACTGGTATAGAAACAGACCAGTTGATCAGATGCCTCCTTCTTTTGAGGCTCTTCTGAAGAGTAAGTGAGGACTAGAGGATGGAAAGTGAGGTTAGAGGAGGGGGGAATTGGAAGGACAGGAGGGAGGGTAGGTCATAATCAGAATGCAAAATAACTAATTAATTAATTAAAATAAAACCCCAAAATGTGAATAATATCAAAGCATAACAATTTTGTGAAGAAAGACCTTGTAAGAAGATTTTAGTTTTTATTATATCTGTAGGAAGAGTGATGCAACATATTCTCAGGGCATATCAAAATAATTTTAAGAAGTAAACTTCAAAATCTAACTTTTACTGATCACATTTTTTATTTAATTCTATTTTTTCTCCAAAAATTTTGAGTAACAAGTGTAGGGGGTTAGATAAATTAGATTTAGAAAATATATAGGGGTTTCTGATACTATCTCTTTTTTATTTTCCTTTATTTTTTATTTCTTCAAGTTACATCTCAATCGCAGTCCCCTCCCTATACCACGTCCAGTCCAACCCTCCCACCCTCAACCCCCCATACTCTTCCCTTTTATTTCTTTTAAGTTTAAGGTATATCTTATTTCCCCCTACAGTTTCCCCTTTCAGTCCAACAAATGGCTCTTTCTCTTATAATAATAAATACAATACAGTACAACAGAGGTAATTAGGCCACAGTTATGAGCGTTATATGGCTTAACGTACATTCCCAATAACCAGTCCATATGAATTTGGTACTTGACTTTAACATTCTACTATCTAAACATCTCCATGAGTTTAAAGGTCTATATCTGACTCAACATTCATACTAACTTGCAACACAATTTTAAAAGTATCTTCTTAGATCTATAACACTCTCTTGACTCCTAAACAACTCAAAATGTAATTATAAGACTCTAGCTAACTGTTCTTCAACCACCTCAGAGACCTGAGAGGGATAAATATATTTGATTTTATAGGAAGTACAGGACCTGCAGCTTCCCAAACTAAGAAATGACATACCTGTGGCTGCCTGGACAGTTCCCATTTTCTCTCCATAAATTACAGCATCGATCTTCAGTCATTTGGCCCCGTTTCTCTGACAAACATTGATTGTAGAGCAGGGGTTATGAAGGACTTATCTACCCTGTCTTGGCAGAGCTAGGCTGTCGACTTACCTGCTTCCAGGTTTTGTCCTTTTTGGACAGCATTCTGTCTACAGTTGGGGCAAGGGGCTTTTCCTACCAAGAGGTAGGCTTGTGACTAACTCAATCATCTCCCACTGGAGATTCTTTGATGCTCATCTTCTACTTGGAGGAGAATAGGGGGTGCTGTCAGGAGTTGATATGTCTTGATATAAAAAAATCTAAAGTTATGAAGACATCTTTGAATGCCATATTCTGCAGATCTCTTGAGGTTTTTGAAGAGGCCCTATCTATCTCTCTTATATTAGGGTAAGCAGATGTTGCTTGTCTCTTGCCAGTTTATTTCTGATTAGCTTAGAAAGTAACTATAATAGGCTGTCATAGTACCTAACTGAATGACCAGCTTGCATAACCATTAATTTGCATTTCTTAATTACCCTAAACAGTTTATTACAATTAGTAGTAAAAGGCCGAAACATCACATTTCATTTTTTTTCTTTACCTCCTAACCCTTCCATCCCATTTCTCTGGGGTGGAGTGTCCTTATATAATGGCAGCCTATACAGACTGGGAGAAAATCTTCACCAACACCACATCTGACAGAGGGCTAATATCCAAAATCTACAAAGAACTCAAGAAATTAAATGCCAAGAAACCAAATAATCCAATCAAAAAATGGGGGACAGAGCTAAATAGAGAATTCACAAAGGAGGAATCCCTAATGGCTGAGAGACACTTGAAGAACTGCTCAACATCCTTAATCATCAGAGAAATGCAATTCAACACGACTCTGAGATTCCATCTCACACCTGTCAGAATGGTTAAGATCAAAAACTCAAATGACAGCACATGCTGGCGAGGGTGTGGAGAAAGGGGTACCCTACTCCATTGCTGGTGGGAATGCAGGCCTGTGCAACCACTATGGAGGTCAGTCTGGGGATATCTTAAAAAACTTGGTATAGTTATGCCTCAGGACCCAGCCATACCACTTCTGGGTATACACCCAAATACCTCTTCATGGATTCATAAGGAAGTTTCCTCATCTATGTTTATAGCAGCCTTATTTGTAATAGCTAGAAACTGGTAACAACTCAGATGTCCTTCAACCGAAGAATGGGTCAAAAAAATGTGGTGCATCTTTACAATGGAATAGTATTCAGCTATCAGGAACAATGAAATTATGCAATTTTCAGCCAAATGGATCGAACTAGAAAAGCTCATCCTGAGTGAACTAACCCAGAATCAGAAGACACATGTGGCATCTATTCACTTATAATAGGATTTTAGCTATATAGTAGAAGGTATCGATACTACAACTAACACACCAAAGGGAACTTGGACATAGATTTCTTATTTTTAATTTTTATTCTTTATCTATTTTTTATATATTAGTTATATTTTTTTCTATTTTTTAGTCTTTTTTATCTATTGTATGCTTATTGGTTTGTTTTTTTAGTAGTTCTCTCTCCCGGGCAATGAGACACTTTTCACTGACGGTACTGCTTCGTAGATCCCCAATGAATGAAGAGGCTCTTGGCCCTCATATGACCACTCAACTACATGAGGGACTGATACTGTCTCTTAATTTGGGGCATGAAGAGCATTATCAGCATGTGGACTAAAAACAGGAAATAAACAGGAGACTTAATGGACTGAAAAACAAGGTTGAAGTCAGGAAAAACAGGAAAGACTCAATAGACTGAAAAACAAGGTTGAAGTCAGGAAAACAGGAAAGACTTAATGGACTTGAAGAAACAAAGTATCTTGCCTGACATTGTTTTCAGCTGCTAAGTGGGCAGAGCCCAAATTAAGCTGAAATAGAGTTCCTCCTATTTAAGGACAGTGCATGGAGCCCAGAAAGAGAAGAGGCCCCTGATGCTAGAGAGCTCCAAGAGTCCTGCTGAAAAAAGGGCTGGCCATCATTTGATGGCCAGATTTCCCTGAAGCAGAAAGAAGCCGGTGAGCAAAGAAAGCCTGAGCAAGACACCAAAGGCCAAGGACTAAATCCTGTGTCTCAGCTTTTGCCTAGAGGGGTTTGATCTGATCGAACAGTGTCTTAAAGGAATTTGTGCCTGGCTTTAAGGACTGAGGCAGAGCAGCTGAGTTCCTGATTCAAAAGAAGTAAGTTGGCCTGCAGATGGCTGGGGTCTCCCACAGAGAAGAAAGCATGAAGCCTTATTTAAGGTGAGACTGCAATAACCAACTTACCCTGACGAACCTGCATATGAGAGATCCAGAAAAAGGACTGCTAAGTGTGTTAAAGAATCTACAACAAAGACAGTGTTCCTGACGACTGAGGACCTGCCCCAGAGACTGTATCATTCTAAAAGGTTAGAAAAATAATTATCAATAGGTTTAGTGGATAGGTTAAAGGGGTTGTAAGAGTTTATAGGATTAATAGTTAAGAAATTGTTGGTGTTTATTATAAGTGAATTTAGTAATAAATAAATAAGTGTTAAATAATAATTTAAAAGTTAGGTTACAAAGAAGCAATTATATTTGTATTTTTAGCTATTATATTAATCAGGATTAAAAAAATACTTTTACATTTCAATTTGTCTTTCATTTTAATCCATCCAAACCTGTTTGCATTGTTATTTTTAGATTGGTTTGTTATGTTGTATAAAAATATAAATTTAAAAATGAAGTTTTAATAATAAAAAACAAAATAAAAATTTTCAAAAATGTATTCACAGGAGTGACAATCTCTACTGATCTATTCCTAAAAGTCTTCTTCCTACACTACAATTTACTGCTCCTCCAAAGTAATTTTCTATGATTTTTAAAATAAGGAAACATCTACTACTTCTCAAAGAACCTAAGTTCAGTTTTGAATGCCCATAGCTTACAACTACCAGTTACTACAGGTACAGGAGATTGGACGGCCTGACTTCAACACCCACACACAAATGCCAATCCACAACAGGTATACAAATAAATAAAAGTTAAAGTTGTTCTTCAAAAAATAAATTATCTTTGTTAAATGGTTTGTATTTAGTATTTTTAAAACTGAAATAAAATGATACCACTTAAAAAACCTGGATTAAAAGTTCCTTTTATCGTGGGGGCCAAGATGGTGGTGACCTACACTGACACATTTTGAACGCGGGAAAAAAGAGCCATTATAAACACAGAGTTATTGGGCACTGTGCAAAACTGGAGGGGCTAGACCACCCCCCCCCAGAACACTCACAGCTCCCAAGGGACTGCTAAAAGTCCCAGGGCAATGCTCTCTCCCCATCTCTCGCAGACACGGAAGCCACTAAACCCGGGATTCGGGAACTCCCATTTGGAGAGGCGCCTGGTAAGATCGATCCCAACTTACAGCAGGCAGAATCAGGGTCCACTTGGCCATAGATCGCTGGCGTATTGGGCTCCCCACACCTCAGGTAGAACTTATACCCACTTAAAAAACTTTGCGAGATAGTGGAAGGCTTAGCAAGGAACCAACAGGGGGCTCAGCGGGTGGTCCTCAGCCACTCGTGAAGCGGAGGGCGGGAGGTTCCCAGAGAGCACAGGAAGACGGGAACACAAAGGCGGGCGGGAGGGGCCGAATCCTGCACATTCCCGGCAGCGCAACTGGGGAGGGATACTGGCTGGCAGGGCCAAATCTCTGCGAACCCACGGCAGGTCAACTGGGGAGAGAGACAGACGTGGGCTGAGCCAGGGATCCGTGCACCCACGGCAGAGCTGCTGGGGCGACAAACCTCTCAGGCGGCCAGAGAATCCGGGGCTTGGGGTACCCACGGCCTAGAAGCCAGGGAGGGGGACACGCAGTGGCGCAGACAGGAAGGGAATCAGGCACAGAGGCCACCCTGTGGTGAGAAGCCTAGTGAGAAACCACAAATCGGGACCATAGCTGTATTGTGGAAAATCCAGACATATTAGGTGTGGAGCCAGACCCTGTCAGCCTCCGTGATGACAAACAAAGCCCACAGAATCTGTGCCTGGGCAAACAGGTCCATACCATCAGAACCATTACAGGCTGATAACTCAGAGTACAACATAGAGAAGTCTGAATTGGGAGCAGTGAAACAATCCTGGTCCATTACTCACAACCTGGGAATAGGCTGCACCAGCTCACAGTGCCTCAGGCGATTAAAACCACAGTGACCCTGAAATCCCCCTGTAAGCAATGACAGATAGCCAAGTAACTCCTCCCCTGAACCAAATCATCCACTGTGGTTCCAAGCACAGAAAACAGACAGCTAAAAGCATCCAATGGCCAAAGGTCAAAAAAAAAATAGAAATCAAGGAATTATGACTCCAACAAAGCAGAATTATCCTAGCTAATCCAATTCGGATGACAGCACACCAACAGAAACACATGAAAACGTTGACAATTCTGCATTATGGAAAGTGATAGAGTCCCTGCAAGAAGAACTTAAATCTATGAAGGAATTCAAAGAAGCCACAATTCTACAAGTCAAAACAAGGAACAACAGCATTAAAGAGCTCCAAGCCAAGGTGACAGAGCTTGGACAGGAAAAGGAAAAAGCAATGAAAGATTTTCATACAAAAACAAGCAAGCTGGAGAAGGAATTGTACAAAATGAATAAAACCATACAAGACATGAAAATAGAAATAGAAACAATAAATAAAAAACAGTCAGAGTTAAAAGAGGAAGTGGAGAACCAAGGGAAGAGAACAGGAACTACGGATGTGAGTATCAGCAATAGGATGCAAGAGATGGAAGACAGGATCTCAGGCATGGAAGATTCAGTGGAAGACATCAATACAACATCCAAAGAAAATGAGAAGGCTAAAAAATCTCTCACCCACAACATCCAAGAAATCAAGGACTCAATGAAAAGACGGAACCTAAGAATTATAGGTATAGAGGAAAGAGAGGACTCCCGACTCCAAGGTCCAGGAAATATCTTCAACAAAATCATAGAGGAAAACTTCCCAAACCTGAAAAAAGAGATGCCAATAAAAA
>CAJQZJ010032464.1:10363087-10376805 GCA_907164525.1 Lophiomys imhausi
TATCCTTCTTCCTCTCCTATGTAGGAGTGCATGGGCTTGAGGAAAATGAGATATAGACATAGCACAGGAAGGTCCAAGAAGAAGGGGCAGATTATTGAATATGCCCTTATACCTTTGTATATTGATACAAAATTAGTAGTTTATTTGGCTAAAGTGGTATTGACCATTGTTTATTGTGCAAAAATAAGATTGTATTGGATTACATCAGTATTGATCTTTGTATATTGATACAAAATTAAGATTATAGTTGGCCACAATGGTATTGACCCTTGCACATGGACGTAATATTAAGATTATATTGGGCTACATAGGCATTGATCTTGGTATATTGGTACATAATTAAGAGTATATTTAACCACAATTGAATAGATCTTTGTATATTGATACAAATTTAAAGATAACGCTTCCCAATGGTATCATACCTAGAGATACTTGAAAATAAAATGTGAAGCTCTGACGTCTTGATACCAACCGTCTAAAACGGTATAGGATAGTTAAGTAAAACAAACTCCTAGTCACACAAACATGTCACTTTGTTAGCTTCTATGACAGTCTATCACAGATATTCTCTAAACTACCCAGTAATCAAGTTGCTAAGAGACAAGCAACATTTGCTTATCTAAATACAAGAGATGGATAGGGCATCTTCAAAAACCCCAAGAGATCTGCAGAATATGCCATTCAAAGATGTTATCTTAAATCAAGATTTTTTTTGATATCGAGACATATCAGCGCCTGACAGCACCCCCTATTCTACTCCAAGTAGGAGATAAGCATTGAAGAACCTCCACTGTAAGATGGTTGAATTAGTGGCAAGCCTATCTCTTGGCATGAAAAAACCCCTTGCACCAACTGCAGACAGACTGCTGTCCAAAAAGGACAAAACTTGGTAGCAGGGAAGTCGACAGCCTAACTCTGCCAAGACAGGGTAGGTAAGTCCTTCATAATCCCTGCTCTACAACAAATGTCTATCATAGAAACAGGATCCAAAGGCTGAAGACTGATGCAAGAATGTATGGAGAAAAAATGGGAACTGTCCAGGCAGTCATTGGTATGTCCTTTCTTAGTTTTGGAAGCTGCAGGCCCTGCACTTCCTATATAAGCAGATATATTTATCCCTCTCAGGTCTCTGAGGTGGTTGAAGAATAGACAGCTAGAGTCTCATAGTTAAATTTTGAGTTGTTTAGGAATCAAGAGGGTGTTATAGATCTAAGAAGATACTCTTAAAAGTGTGTTGCAAGTTAGTATGAATGTTGAGTCACATATAGACCTTTAAACTCATGGAGATGGTTAAATAGTAGAATGTTAAAGTCAGGGGACATTGGGATGGTATACTGGGCCATTTAACTCTCATAAATATGGCATATTTATATCTTTTGTTTTGTATAATACTTACTGTTATAAGAGAAGGAACCATCTGTTGGACTGAAAGGGGAAACTTCTGGGGGGAAGAGGGTGGAAGGGCGGGATAGGAAGGGGGAATAGGGAGGGGTTTGTTACTGAGATGTAACTTGAAGAAAAAAAATAAAGTATTTAAAAAAAAGTTCCTTTTATCAAAATAAAAATACATACAAATGAAAAAAAAAGACTGAAATAAAAACACAGCTTTTGTCTTTTGTAAAAATCTCATCAGTTGATAAATAAACTTCCTTCTAAATTTGACCTTAAACATCAGATAATGTCAAGGAGCAGAGAAAGAACAATATAAATGTACTTTTCCCTGCTATTTCTTTTTGCTGCATTACCACAAAAAATAATTGAACAAAGTCAAATTGGGACTTAGGGCATCAACTAAAGGACCAATTTGTTTCCTAGACTTTGTTACCAGATGTATTTGGGGAAATTCAAATATTTTTGACTTTTCTTCCCAATTTCATTTTTCTAGCTTTCCATTAATAGACAATGGGATTAATTAAATACTATGTATTCTTTGTTAATTATTATACAGTGTATACTGTTGATTTTAAACAAACTCAGATCTTTTGTAACTCAACACACACTTGTTACAGGGAAACCATGAGCTATGTGTGCTACCACATCTGCATTAAATGATGAGTAAATAAGGTACAAAAATTTAACTGCTCTCATATTCATTACCATAGCCAGATATGGTGGTAAGATTTAAAAACAAACAAAAACTGGCTAGTCTTTGTGAATATGTGCATGAATGCATGTATGTATGTTTTGAAGTGAATGCATGTGTTTCCACATAAACATTATGTCAGAGCAAAAACTCAAGTGTTTTTCATCAGGTGCTGACCATTTTGTTTTTTCAGACAGGTACTATTCAATCAGGCTGGTTGGCCAGAATGCCCTAAGCAGAAACCTGTCTCTACCTCCCTGTGCTTAAATTACACGTGTGGATTACCACATTCAGCTGTCCCCATGTTGGTTCTGGAACTGAAAGTTAGGCCTTCAAGCTTTTGTAATAAGCAGTGTATCAGCTGATCTGTTACCTCATATATGGTCTGCTTTCTTAAGCAATTTATTTACTATTTCCACATCATGAGTTATATATGAAATATTATTGTGAACAATTCATGAAGGGTACATTTTTGTAGAATACATGATTTAAAGATACAAACACTCTTTTTCCATTGTATGATTTTTTGCTTCTTTGACAACAATTAAGTAAGGTGGATGTCACCATGTAGAGAAATGCAAGTACACCCATATTTATCACCATGAACAAACCTTAAGTCCAAGTAGATAAAAGACCTAAACATAAAACCAGACACACTTAAGCTTATAGAAGACAAACTGGGGGAAAGCTTTAAACTCATTGGCACAGGTGGAAACTTCCCAAACAAAACACCAAATAGCTCAGGTTTGAAGACTAACAATCAATAAATGAGACATTAGAAAACTTAAAACCTTCTGTAGTGCAAAGGACACTGTCATTAGAGCAAAACTGTAGCCTACAGATTTAGAGAAGATCTTCACCAACTACACATCCAACAGAAGGCTAATATACAAAATTTACAAAGAACTCAAGAAATTAAACACGCACAAACACACACACAAACACCCCACCAATAATCCAATCAAAAACTGAGGTACAAACCTAAACTGAGAATTCACAAAAAAAGAATCTCTAATGGCCAAGTGACACTTGAAGAAATGCTCAACATCCTTAGTTATTAGAGAAATGCAACTCAAGATGACTCTGAGATTCCATCTCACATACATCATGATGACCAAAATAAAAAACTAAAATGACATCACATGCTGACAGAATGTGGAGAAAGGATAACACTCCCCCCTTGCTGGTGGGAGTGCAAACTTGTACAACAGCTATTGTAATCAGTCTGGCAATATCTTAGAAAAGTGTGAATAGTTCTACCTCAAGACCCAACTATACCACTCCTGAGCATACACCAAAAGATTCTTCACCAAACCACAAGAACATTGGCTCAACTAAGTTCAAAGTAGCTTTATTCGTAATAAAAAAAAGTGAATAGATGCAATGTACATCCTTCTGAGCCTGGGTTAGCTCACTCAGGATGAGCTTTTCTAGTTCCATTCATTTAGCTACAAATTTCATGATTTCCTTGTTTTTTTTTTTTGCATTTCTTTTTTTTCCTTTATTTTTTATTTCTTCAAGTTACATCTCAATCGCAGTCCCCCCCCTATTCCCCCTCCAGTCCCCCCCTCCCACCCTCAACCCCCCATCCTCTTCCCTTTTTTTTTTTTTTCTTTTAAGTTTAAGGTATATCTTATTTCCCCCTACAGTTTCCCCTTTCAGTCAAACAAATGGCTCTTTCTCTTATAATAATAAATACAATACAGTACAACAGAGGTAATTAGGCCACAGTTATGAGGGTTATATGGCTTAACGTACATTCCCAATGACCAGTCCATATGTATTTGGTACTTGACTTTAACATTCTACTATATAAACATCTCCATGAGTTTAAAGGTCTATATCTGACTCAACATTCATACTAACTTGCAACACAATTTTAAAAGAATCTTCTTAGATCTATAACACACTCTTGACTCCTAAACAACTCAAAATTTAATTATGAGACTCTAGCTATCTGTTCTTCAACCACCTCAGAGACCTGAGAGGTATAAATATATCTGATTTCATAGGAAGTACAGGGCCTGCAGCTTCCCAAACTAAGAAATGACATACCTGTGGCTGCCTGGACAGTTCCCATTTTCTCTCCATACATTACAGCATCGATCTTCAGTTATTTGGCCCCATTTCTCTGACAGACATTGATTGTAGAGCAGGGGTTATGAAGGACCTACCTACCCTGTCTTGGCAGAGCTAGGCTGTCGACTTACCTGCTTCCAGGTTTTGTCCTTTTTGGACAGCATTCTGTCTACAGTTGGAGAAAGGGGCTTTTCCTACCAAGAGATAGGCTTGCAACTAATTCAATCATCTCGCACTGGAGATTCTTCGATGCTCATCTTCTACTTGGAGGAGAATAGGGGGTGCTGTCAGGAGTTGATATGTCTTGATATAAAAAAATCTAAAGTTACGAAAACATCTTTGAATGCCATATTCTGCAGATCTCTTGAGGTTTTTGAAGAGGCCCTATCTGATTTCCTTGTTTTTGATAGCTGAGTAGTATTCCATTGTGTAAATGTATGGCTATTTTAAAATATTTATTTATTACTTCAGTTTACACCTCCATCACAGTGTCCTCTTTCCACCCTTCCCAGTCCCGCCCTTCCACCCTCTACACCCTATTCCTTCCATCCCAATCCTCTGGAGTGGAGTGTGCCTACATAACAGTCTTCCACCCCAGTTCAGCAGTCATATCAGGGCCAAGAGCCTCCTTCCTAATACACTTGCGCCTACAGGGCAGTACCACTAGGGAAAAGTGTCTCCTTGACAGGGAGAAAAAGAAAAAGTATATGTTCCTGTTCCCTTTGGTGCAGTGGTTGTAGTATAGTTAGTTATACTGTACTATATGGCTAAACTCTGACAATAAGTGAATAGATGCCATGTGCATCTTTCTGGGTCTGGGTTAGCTCACTCAGAATGAGCTTCCCTAGTTCCATCCATTTGGCTGCAAATTGCATGATTTCCTTGTTTCTGATGGCTGAGTAGTATTCCATTGTGTAGATGTACCACAGTATTTTTTTAGCCATTCTTCCATTGAGGGACATTCTTTATATTTCATGATAACTTGAGATTGAATAAGTTGACACAGCTCACAGTTGACTGGGAGGTGCTATGTGGTATTTACAAGTTAAGTATGTAGGAAGCTCCATGTTCTATTGCTTACTTACAGATTTAAGTATATGAGGAAATTATGAATGGCAGAAGAAACAATACATAAATCATGAGTGATGCTAATATTTGGATGAAGAGTATGGAAAAGGCTTTTACAAAAGTATTTCAACTTTTCTCCATGAATGAAATCTTTCATATTTGTAACAAGGAGAGAGTACTGCACATGAAGGTTTTAATATTCTCTGTTTAGACTGACCCCAAAACAAGACTTTTTGAGGGGGGAATAAATAGCTAACATGTAAAGTGAGATTTTCTTAGAGGAAGAATGAAAAAATAGTAAAAGTTTTTATGCATGATTCTTACATCTCTGGCTTGGAGTGCATAACCCTTTGGAGGACTACTCTGTGGCATAGGCATTTAAAATTATGTTTATAAATAGTGGTATTATTTTCTGTATTTATTTTTGTTAATTTTAGGACATTGCAGTATCAGTTAATCCATATCCCAACTATTTACAAATTCTACATCTATTTTAAACACTCACATTGTGCCATTTCTTGTCCTGTAAATCACCCTTGCATGTCACTACTGGGTTTTGCCAATAAAATATTATTTATAATTGTACCAGAAGGCTCAACTTACATTGTATCTAGAATCATAAATATAGTTATCTTATTGAATATTTTTTGAAATCCTAATAAACAAAGTGGAAGAAGAGAGGAAGGGAAAATATTTATTTCTTCTACAGTGGCTATCACTATTTATATATACTTTGCTGGATAATTGAAAGTATACCTTTGTGGCAGCCATGTTTTAATTTAAAATACTTTCTATACTATGGACATTAGCTTTTTTTTAAAATCATTTTCTGGTTAGTTTTCAATCTAATTTTATGTACTTAATGAAATACATTATTCTGAGGTTTTGGATTAAAGGCCCTAACTCATAGGAAATCCTTTTCTATATCAAGATTGTTATCGAGTTTTGACTCGTGATAATTGGATACTGTATGTAAACACTTGTTCAATCGGCTGCTACATCCACTATTACTTACTTTTTCCATATACCAAACCCTGGTTCTTTAACCTGCCTTTTCTTCCTTATGTTGATGTTGATTAGGCTCATTTTAATTATATTTCCTAACATACTCAAAAATGCATAAGAACTGAGACTCATCCATTTATAACTTCAGCATTTGTCTTTAGGTTTATTCTAAGACCATGGCAGCTATCATCAAGGCAACACATGGCAGGTGTGCAGAATTTTAGCATTCAGTAAAAATTTACATGTAAATAGAGTATCATTCTTTTGTCACATGAAAACCTCAGGAATTGATAAATATGCAATATAGGAAATATTTGGTGATGTTGTAATGATAGACTTCATAAATAACCTTAAAATGGCAAGCGTGTTGTAAAGGTCCTTTATTTCCATGAAGCAACTTGTTGAGATCCTCTAGAACCTAGAGAAACAGCTATGAGGTTACAGCTTTTTGAGAACGGCAGTCTTATTTCTTGCCTTGAAACTTAGATATGATAGAGTTTCTGAGTTGATAACTAATATTCAGTAATGATATAACATATGCAAACAAACTCTTACATGATAAAAAGTAGTAAAAATACGAGCTTACAGAGCTTCAATGATGCTGAATATCTGGAGGTGTCTACCAGGTGAAAAGAACATTGAGAAGCCCATCCCTTTCCATATCCCTTCCCGTGTATCGTTTCCTCTTCGTGTCTATCTATAACTAGTCTAATATCTTTTATTTGAAACTGTCGTTTTACCAAACCAATTAGGCATAAGGAGGAATGTTGTGTGACAGACTTGTCCCAGGAAGACACAAAACACAGATGTCAACTCACATGTGTGAGACCAAGATAAACCAAAGTTCGATATTACCAAAATCCAAATTGGTCAACCAATGAGTTTTATTGGTGTTTCATGCAGGGACAGGCATAAGCCATCATTTAGGGTAGGAGAAATCACTCAAAGACCAAACCCCACTCCTGCCTGAGTGACAACTCAGAAATCTGGAGACCTGGATGGAGCACATTATTCGACTTGCAGACAGCTAAACAGATTGGAGAGTGCCTTTTTCATGTGGGTGAGTTGATAAGAGACTTTTCCAGGCAGTTTTGCTGCTCTATTGCTTCTTTCTGCCTGTTTGGTTTGATTCTGTTTCTTACAGGTAGCTGGGCTTGTAGAAGAGTGTTCTCGGTAACTTGTCTTATCTGAGAGTGACACTCAGCAGTACTTACTATGAACATACTAGTGGATAGGGAGGAACTCAATGAATTTGGTATAGTTGAAGAAATTCCTCAAGATGTTTTGACTTAATGAGCTTCCTGTCGTTTGAGCTGCCATGCAGAATGGAATGTTTCAATCTCATAAGACATTGCTACATAGTAAGCACATGATATCTTCTGGGATGGAATATCTACTCAGTATGATCTAACATAAGTAGTGGTAGATAATGCCACCAAGTTGGTGTCCAACACAGAAATGAATTTGTTTGTAGGATCAAAGGAAAAAAATATCTATACACACCCCTCTTCTAAAAAGTTCCCTGAGGCCTGAGGGGAGGGATTGAATGTAAGAGCCAATGAGGATGGAAGACATGAATGAAACAAGGCCTTTGAGACAGAACAGGGCTGTCATGCTTGCTAAATACTAGAGACTGTGGCAGCATGCACACAAACTGCACAGGTATAAGCAAGATTGGGTCCCAATGCTGAGAGGGGATGTGGATGCAGTCCCCGCCCCTAATCTAGAAGACATCTCCAATGGCTAACTGCTCACAAAGGAAAACTTGTTTTTCTTCAACAGTCTCTCTTTTTTGTACCATAATGATCTTCAAGGACATATTTTAACCTTACTGTTCTTTTGCTTATATATTATAGTTCCTGATTTTGTGTTTTTGTGGGACTCCTGTGCATGCAAACATTTGTGTGTCTCTGTCTAAATGTTTCTTCTGCTCTCTTGTCCCTTTTTTCCTTAATGTGTGTTTATTTAGTCCTCTTCTTGTGTGTTTTTATTAACTTAGATGCCTACTTGTTTTTTATGAGAGAGAGAAAGAAAAGGTATGGATTTTGGTGGGTTGGAAGATGGGGGTATTAGGGAGCATTGGGGAAGGGGAAACAAGAATCAGTACATATTAGATAAAAAATAAGCTATTGTCAATTGAATATGAATAATGATAATGATAAAAACATTCACACCCAACCGATAAACAGAATAAAATTTTTTGTGCTGTATATTGACTATATAAGAAAAAAACAATGCTTGTCTTATTAGCTGACATATATTACTAATATGATTAAAGTTTTTAATATGTAATTCTGAATACTATCTATTATGGCTTACTATGTTTTTTTAAATCAACTTATAATTTAATTACATACTTTGGCTATCAGTCAGTAAGTTAATTCCTATGGATATATTCAAGAGAGACATTTATCGATTAAACTATTATATGATAATTTTCATATTGGCTAACATCTACTGCCAAGAACCTGAAAACGTGCCAGCAAATGAAAGAAAAAATGAAATATATACCACAGGTAACAGTATATTGAAAAATTAAGCATGTGATTCCATTTATTTAAATTTGAAAATAGGATGGATCAAATATTGTTGGCAGGAGATAGAATATATGTTATTTTTGAAGTATTAAGGAAGAGTCAGTGAGAAAACTTGATACTCAGCATGAGTCAGCCTGTAAGTTCACAGTAGGTGAGTGATAATGTATAGAAAAAATTTTGAGGCAAATACAAAAAGATTTATTTCTTTTAATTTTACATGTTTCAGTAGCACTGTACTCACTTAAAGAAGAAAAGAAACAAACTTTAGACTGATGTGATTTTCTGAACAATAATCAATAACAAATAAATCTGAGCATCATGATACAAAAATATTGACAGTAGTATATAATAGGCTATTATTAAGCAATTAATGTCCTAATACACCAAAGAAATAGTTCTCTGTTAATTACACAGGTTCCTCACATTCATGTGTAACTTCCATCTAGATATAAAAATTAAGGCACATTAAAGAATTCCATTAAAAACACTCTTTATCTCTGTGTAGAGTTAATGATCATGATATGTCCCATTTTTGTCACATTAGTTTCTGGCTTTCTAATAACTTTTTGTTACATGTTAACAAAATACAAAGGATTTATATGTGCACTATATATCTACAATACCTGCTAGACTAGAAAGTTTACAGAAGTAAGGTTGTAAGTTGTAGACCATCTAGGAAACATTGAAATAATCTTGGGGTGGGTAGTGCAACTGATGTATAAGATTAAATAATGTTTAGAAAAATATTATCACATTAAGTACAGTGTGATAAGATTTCAGGGTGTCTTCTATTAGTATAGACCTACTAACATTAAATTCATTAATTTCTAACTAAACATTAAAATACATTTCTTTTTTTATATTTTATTTTTTTATTTCTTCAAGTTACATCTCAGTCACAATCCCTTCCCTACTCCCCCTTCCTGTCCCACCCTTCTACCCTCTTCCTCCCAACAGCTTCGCCTTTCAGTCCAACAAATGGTTCCTTCTCTTATAACAGTAAATACTATACAAAACAACAGAAATAAATATGCCACATTTATGAGAGTTAAATGGCCCAGCATATATTCCCAATGTCCAGTTCATACATGTTTGGCCCCTGACTTTAACATTCTACCATCTAAACCTCTCCATGAGTTTAAAGTTCTATATCTGACTCAACTTTCATACTAACTTGCATCACTATTAAAAACATCTTCTTAGATCCAGAACACCCTCTTGATTCATAAACAACTCAAAATTTAACTATGAGACTCTAGCTATCTATTCTTCAACCACCTCAGAGACCTGAGAGGGATAAATATATCTGATTATGTAGGAAGTGCAGGGGCTGCATCATCCAAAACTAAGAAATGACATATCAGTGGCTGCTTGGACAGTTCCTGCTTTCTCTCCATACATTATAGCATCAATCTTCAGCCTTTTGGTCCTGTTTCTCTGACAGACATTGATTGTAGAGCAGGGATTATGAAGGACTTACTTACCCTGTCTTAGCAGAGCTAGGCTGTCGACTTCCCTGTTACCAAGTTTTGTCCTTTTTGGACAGCAGTCTGTCTGCAGTTGAAGCAAAGGGTTTTTTCATGCCAAGAGATAGGCTTGCCACTAATTCAACCATCTCACACTGGAGATTCTTCAATGCTCATCTTCTGCTTGGAGTAGAATAGGGGGTGCTGTCAGGAGCTGATAGGTCTCGATATCAAAAAAAATCTTAATTTAAGACAACATCTTTGAATGCCATATTCTGCAGGTCTCTTGGGGTTTTTGAAGATGCCCTATCTATCTCTTGTATTTAGATAAGCAAATGTTGTTTATCTCTTTAACAACTTGAATTCTGAGTAGCTTAGTGAATATCTGTGATAGACTGTCATAGTAGCTAACAAAGTGACACGCTTGCATGACTAGGAGTTTGTATTTCTTAACTATCCTAAACGGTTTAAGACGGTTGGTATCAAGAGGCCAGAGCTTCACATTTCATTTTTAAGTATCTCTAGGTACAATACCTTTAAGAAGCGTTACCTTTAATTTTATATCAATATACAAAGATCTATTCCAATGTGGCCAAATGTACTCTTAATTTTGTATCAATATACAAAGATCAATGCCTATGTAGCCCAATACAATCTTAATATTACATCAATATACAAGGGTCAATACCATTGTGGCCAACTATAATCTTAATTTTGTATCAATATACAAAGATCAATACCGATGTAGTCCAATACAATCTTAATTTTGCACAATATACAATGGTCAATACCACTTTAGCCAAATATAATACTAAATTTGTATCAATATACAAAGGTATAAGGGCATATTTAATAATCTGTCCCTTCTTTTTGGTCCTTCCCATACTATGTCTATGTTCCATTTTTCTCAAGTCTGTGCACTTCTACATAGGAGAGAAAGAAGGATACAGAAAAGGAAAAGAAGGAAGTCCCTGGGTCTAACCTCCAAAGCCCATTTAACAAGAACATGTAACAGCTTGTAGTCTCGTCCCCTAAATAACAAAGTTTTCTGTTATCCTTCAAATAACCAAAGGGGGGGGAACACCCTCCCTACCCTCTGGGCATGGGACATCGCTCTCTTAAAATGACTTCCTGCTGATTTGGGTTGTAGTAAACCTGTTTGGGGCCTGAATCAGAATGGAAAAATGGTTAAAAATGTTAGTACAATCCTTTTATTTTCAGTCTTTTTGTGCTCAGCTGTTTAGATGTCCTAAGAAGTTTGTAGGCAGAAGCTAATCTTTCAGGTTTTACTGAAGTTTTGGCTGGGGCAGTGTGTGGAGCTGAACTATCTTAGAGATTTTGAGTTGTTGTGGTTGTAGACTTTTGATGGAAACAGCTATTGAGGGAGTATGCAAGGCTGAATCATCTGGGCCACTTGTCTGTTTGTATTGAGTAGCCCTTTTGTAAGTAGCTTTTAAACTTAAGTCCTTCCAAATCCTATGTGTCTGTCTCTGCATTCTAATTATTGGGATCAAAGACCTGTGGTTCCCATCTGAAGGGATTAAAGATGTGTTCCACCACTCCTGGATTGAAGTTTTTCTCTATTTAGAGTTTGTTTTGTATCAGGCTGACCTTGAGCTCTGAGATCTGCCTGTTTCTGTCTCTAGTGTGTTGGGATTAAGGGTGTACTCTTCTTGAATGATGGGATTAAGGGTGTGCACCCTCACCACTATGTTGCATGTAACTCTAGAATTTATAAGACCACTAACTCTATAGAGCTCCTCCCGTCTCTGCTGAAGTTAAAGGCATGGGGTAACACCACACTTTTTATGTATTTTACCTTAGCTCTCAGTTTTTTTGACTCTTGGAGGTTTATAAAACCAGGTTGAACAGCTGTAACCTTTATTTTATTTACAGTGTTTTAAAATTGTTACCTGCTTTTTTTCTTTAATTAATAAATTTATTTGTTTGTTGCTTCGGGTTATATCTCTATCATATTGTCCTCTTTCCCCACTTCCCAGCCCCACCCTCCCTTCCTCTACCCCCTAACCCTTCCCTCTTCTTCCTCTGGGGTGGAGTGTCCCTACATAACAGTCCCTCGCCATAGTTCAGGAGTCATATGAGGGCCAAGAGCCTCTTCATACACTGGGGGCCTATGAGGCAGTACTGCCAGTGAAAGGTATCTCCTTGCTATGAGGGGAAAACTAAAAAAAGACCAACAAACACACAAACCCACAAAAACAAAGAATAACAACAAAAAAAAAGAAAGGAAAAAGAAAAAGGAAAAAGAAAAAAAAGTCTATGTCCATGTTCCTTTTGGTATGTTGGTTGTAGTACAGATATCCTATACTATATAGCTAAAATCCTACTATAAGTGAATAGATGCCATGTGCATCCTTCTGAGTCTGGGTTAGCTTACTCAGGATGAGCTTCTCTAGTTCCATCCATTTGGTTGCAAATTGCATAATTTCATTGTTTCTGATAGCTGAGTAGTATTCCATTGTATAGATCTACCACAGTTTTTTAATCCATTCTTTGGTTGAGAGACATCTGTGTTGTTTCCAGTTTCTAGCTATTACAAATAAGGCTGCTATGAACATAGATGAGGAGACTTCCCTATGACTCCATGAGGTATCCTTTGGGTGTATACCCAGAAGTGGTATGGCTGGGTCCTGTGGCAAAGTTATTCAGAGATTTCTAAGATATGGCCATACTGACCTCTATAGTGGTTGCACAAGCCTGCACTCCCACCAGCAATGGAGTAGTGTTCCTCTTTCTCCACACCCTCACCAGCATGTGCTGTCTATTGAGCTCTTTATCTTAGCCATTCTGACAGGTGTGAGATGGAATCTCAGAGTCGTCTTGAGTTGCATTTCTCTGATGATTAAGGATGTTGAGCATTTCTTCACGTGTCTCTTGGCCATTAGGGATTCCTCCTTTGTGAATTCTCTATTTAGCTCCATCTCCCATTTTTTGATTGTATTATTTGGTTTCTTGGCATTTAGTTTCTTGAGTTCTTTGTAGATTTTGGATAATAGCCTTCTATCAGATGTGGGGTTGGTGAAGATTTTCTCCCAGTCTGTTGGTTGCTGTTTTGTTCATATGACAGTGTCTTTTGCCTTACAGAAGCTTTTCAGTTTCATGAGGATGCCTAAACCACACAAAGACCCAACAAAGAAAGAGAACTTCCGACCAATCTTCCTCATGAACATAGATGCAAAAATACTTAAAATACTAGCAAACCAAATTCAAGAACACATCAAAAGTATCACACACCATGATCAAGTAGGCTTCATCCCAGTAATGCAGGGATGCTTCAACATTCGAAAGTCTATCAATGTAATTCACGATATAAACAAGATGAAAGAAAAAAAAAAAACACATGATAATCTCGCTAGATGCAGAAAAAGCATTTGACAAAATCCAACACCCCTTCATGCTAAAAGTTCTGGAGAGAACGGGCAAACAAGGACCATACCTAGAAATAATAAAGGCAATATA
>CAJQZJ010032464.1:10401962-10418170 GCA_907164525.1 Lophiomys imhausi
TGCTATGAACTTTCCTCGTAGCACAGCTTTCATTGTGTCCCATAGGTTTGGGTATGTTGTGTCTTCATTTTCGTTGGATTTTAAGAAGTCTTTGATTTCCTTCTTTATTTCTTCCCTGACCCAGTGGTCCTCTAGTAAAGAGTTGTTCAATTTCCATGTGAGTGTAGACTTTCTGTTGATTCTTTTGCTATTGAAGTCCAGCTTTATTCCATGGTGATCTGATAAGATACAAGGGGTTATTTCAATTTTCTTGTATCTGTTGAGGCTATCTTTGTGTCCAACTATATGGTCAATTTTGGAGAAGGTTCCGTGAGGTGCTGAGAAGAAGGTATATTCTTGTGTGTTTGGGTGAAATGTTCTGTAGATATCTGTTAGGTCCATTTGGTTCATGATCTCTATTAGACTCATTATTTCTCTGTTTGGCTTCTGTCTTGATGATCTGTCCATAGTTGTGAGTGGGGTGTTGAAGTCTCCCACTATTAAAGTGTTTGGATCAATGTGCGATTTAAGATTTACAAGTGTTTCTTTTATAAATATAGGTGCCTTTGTATTTGGGGCATAGATGTTCAATATTGAGATGACTTCTTAGTGGATATTTCCTTTAATGAGTATGTAATGACCTTCTCTGTCTTTTTTTATTAACTTCAATTGGAAATCTATTTTGTTTGATATTAGGGTTGCTACTCCAGCTTGTCCTGGGTCCATTTGCTTGGAAGACCTTTTCCCAGCCCTTTACTCTGAGGCAGTGTTTATCTTCAATAGTGAGGTGTGTTTCTTGTATACAGCAAAAAGATGGGTCTTGTTTACAGATCCAGTCTGTAAGTCTTTGTCTTTTTATTGGCGAGTTGAGTCTTGATGTTGATGGATATTAGTGACCAGGGGTTGTTATTTCTCATTATTTTGGTTTAGCTGGCTGTCTTGTGTTTCTTTTTTGTTTAGTTGCTGAGGAGGTTTCTATTTCTTCTGTTTTCTTGGGTGTAGTTATCTTCTCTGGGTTGGAATTTTCCTTCTATGGTCTTCTGTAGGGCTGGGTTTGTGAGGAGATATTGTTTAAATTTGATTTTGTCATGGAATATCTTGTTTTCTCCTTCTGTGTTGATAGAGAGTTTTGCTGGGTATAGTAGTCTGGCTGGGCACCTCTGTTCTCTCAGGGCTTGGAGGACATCCTTCCAGGCCCTTCTAGCTTTTAAAGTTTCTGAGGAGAAGTCAGGTGTGATTCTGATGGGTCTGCCAATGTATGTGACTTGGCCTTTTTCTCTTACAGCTTTTAATATCCTTTCTTTGTTCTGTACATTTGGAGTTTCTATTATTATGTGGTGAGATGAGTTTCTTTTCTGGTCTAATCTGTTTGGTGTTCTGTAAGCCTCTTGGATTTTTACTGGCATCTCTTTCTTTAGGTTTGGGAAGTTTTCTTCTATGATTTTGTTGAAGACATTTCCTGGACCATGGAGTCAGGAGTCTTCTCTTTCCTCTATGCCTATAATTCTTAGGGTCTGACTTTTCATTGAGTCCTTGATTTCTTGGATGTTGTAGGTGAAGAAATGGAAGAGGCCTTTAGAAGATGGAAAGATCTTCCATGCTCATGGATAGGTAGGATCAACATACTAAAAATGACCATCCTTCCAAAAGCAATATATAGATTCAATGCAATTACTATGAAAATACCAACACAATTTTTTATAGACTTGGAAAGTGCTAGCCTCAATTTCATATGGAACAACAAAAGCCCAGAATAGCTAAATCAGTCCTGTACAGTAAAAAAAACATCTGGAGGTATTACCATCCCAGATTTCAAGCTGTACTACAGAGCAACAGTAGGAAAAATAGCATGGTATTGGTATAGAAACAGACCAGTAGATCAATGGAATCGAATTGAAGATCCAGAAATAGACCCACACACTTATGGACACCTAATTTTTGACAAAGAAGCCAAAACGGCACAATGGAAGAAGGACAGCATCTTCAACAAATGGTGCTGGTCCAACTGGATGTCCATTTGTAAAAGAATGAAGTTAGACCCATACTTATCGCCCTGTACAAAACTTAAGTCCAAGTGGATCAAAGACCTTAACATAAGGCCGGTCACACTAAATCTACTAGAAGAAAAAGTGGGAGAAACACTCGAACTAATTGGCACAGGCGACAAATTCCTGAACAGAACACCAACAGCTCAGGACTTGAGATCAACAATCAATAAATGGGACCTCATGAAAGTGAAAAGCTTCTGTAAGGCAAAGGACACTGTCATTCGAACAAAATGGCAGCCTACAGACTGGGAGAAAATCTTCACCAACCCAACATCTGACAGAGGGCTAATATCCAAAATCTACAAAGAACTCCAGAAATTAAATGCCAAGAAAACAAATAATCCAATCAAAAAATGGGGGACAGAGCTAAATAGAGAATTCACAAAGGAGGAATCCCTAATGGGTGAGAGACACTTGAAGAAATGCTCAACATCCTTAATCATAAGAGAAATGCAACTCAAGACGACTCTGAGATTCCATCTCACACCTGTCAGAATGGCTAAGATCAAAATCTCAAATGACAGCACATGTTGGCGAGGGTGTGGAGAAAGGGGTACCCTCCTCCATTGCTAGTGGGAATGCCGGCTTGTGCAACCACTGTGGAGGTCAGTCTGGAGATATATTTACAAACTTGGTATAGCTCTGCCTCAGGACCCAGCCATACCACTTCTGGGTATACACCCAAATGCCTTTTCATGGAATCATAAGGAAGTTTCCTCATCTATGTTTATAGCAGCCTTATTTGTAATAGATAGAAACTGGAAACAACCCAGGTGTCCTTCAACCGAAGAATGCGTCAAAAAACTGTGGTACATCTATTCAATGGAATATTATTCAGCTATCAGGAACAATGAAATTATGCAATTTGCAGCCAAATGGATGGAACTAGAAAAGCTCATCCTGAGTGAACTAACCCAGACTCAGAAGGACACATATGGCATCTATTCACTTATAGTAGGATTTTAGTTATATAGTAGAAGGTATCGATACTACAACTAACACACCAAAGGGAACTTGGACATAGACTTCTTATTTTTAATTTTTATTCTTTATTTATTTTTTATATATTAGTTATATTTTTTTCTATTTTTTAGTCTTTTTTATCTATTGTATGCATATTGGTTTGTTTGTTTAGTAGTTCTCTCTCCCGGGCAACGAGACACTTTTTACTGATGGTACTGCTTTGTAGATCCCCAATGAATGAAGATGCTCTTGGCCCTCATACGACCTCTCAACTGAGATGAGGGACTGTTATATAAGGACACCCCACCCCAGAGAAATGGGATGGAAGCATTAGGAGGTAAAGGAAAAAAAATGAAATGTGATGTGTCGGCCTTTTATTACTAATTGTCATAAACTGTTTAGGGTAATTAAGAAATGCAAACTAATGGTTATGCAAGCTGGTCATTCAGTTAGGTACTATGACAGCCTATTATAGTTACTTTCTAAGCTAATCAGAAATAAACCGGCAAGAGACAAGCAATATCTGCTTACCCTAATATAAGAGATAGATAGGGCATCTTCAAAAACCTCAAGAGATCTGCAGAATATGGCATTCAAAGATGTTTTTGTAACTTTAGATTTTTTTATATGAAGACATATCAACTCCTGACAGCACCCCCTATTCTCCTCCAAGTAGAAGATGAGCATCGAAGAATCTCCAGTGGGAGATGATTGAGTTAGTCACAAGCCTACCTCTTGGTAGGAAAAGCCCCTTGCCCCAACTGTAGACAGAATGCTGTCCAAAAAGGACAAAACCTGGAAGCAGATAAGTCGACAGCCTAGCTCTGCCAAGACAGGGTAGGTAAGCCTTCATACCCCCTGCGCTACAATCAATGTCTGTCAGAGAAACGGGACCAAATGACTGAAGATCGATGCTGTAATGTATGGAGAGAAAATGGGAACTGTCCAGGCAGCCACAGGTATGTCATTTCCTAGTTTGGGAAGCTGCAGGTCCTGTACTTCCTATAAAATCAGATATTTATCCCTCTCAGATCTCTCAGGTGGTTGAAGAATAGATAGCTAGAGTCTCAGAATTTAATTTTGAGTTGTTTTGGAGTCAAGAGAGTGTTATAGATCTAAGAAGATACTTTTAAAATTGTTTTGCAAGTTAGTATGAATGTTGAGTCAGATATAGACCTTTAAACTCATGGAGATGTTTAGATAGTAGAATGTTAATGTCAGGTACCAAATACATATGGACTTGTCATTGGGAATGTACGTTAAGCCATATAAACCTCATAACTGTGGCCTAATTACCTCTGTTGTACTGTGTTGTATTTGTTATTATAAGAGAAAGAGCCATTTGTTGGACTGAAAGGGGAAACTGTAGGGGGAAATAAGATATACCTTAAACTTAAACTTAAACGAAGAAAAAAGGGAAGAGGATGGGGGATTGAGGATGGGAGGGTAGGAGTGGAACGGGAATAGGGAGGGGACTGCGATTGAGATGTAACTTGGAGAAATAAAAAATAAAGGAAAAAGAAAGATTTCTCAGAGTGATAAGACTATTTTAGGAAATCTTTTACTTAAAAGAGATGCCCTCAAAGTAGTAGCAGGTATGCAAATGCCTGAAAGAATGTACACACCTTTAGTAAACAATTAGTTCAAAATTTGAAAAAAATAATTCATGTAGTGAATAGCAGAAAATGCAGTGAAGATTATATGTGATAGTGATGCTTTAAAATATTGATATTTCCACATTTTGTCACTACAGAAAATATTTTCACACATATCTTGCAACAAAGAAATACTGAGAAGATTAGCCTTTCATATTTCATGGAAGCATTCATAAAGAAACGAATATAGTAAGCTCCTACTAGTAGTATCAAGAACTCATGTTAGAGGCAGAAAGTTATTTTTAATAATTAAATTATGAGCAGTTAATTTTCTCTGAAATGAAGAAAATGCATCCTTCTTGTATGTCCTTCTAAAACAAATTTCTTCAAGTTCATACCTAGGTCGAGGTTGCTGTAATGATACCCAATGAGAAGAAAGCTGTTGTTTAACAGCATTATCATAGATTTATTACCTGGACTTTAGTATATTACTCCTAAGTGTTTCAGCATATTTTCCTAACCAACAGGATCTGAAGCCAAAAATGAGGGATCATAATCTGACATTTTAGATTACCTACCTCTGAAATCCTTCCAAAAATAATTTCAGAACCTAAATTAGATAAGTAATTGATAATTGCCCCTCTAGTCTCTTGACATGATCTGATTGTCTTAGGTTCTACCCCAACTCTCTTTTTTCATTATATCATTTGCTTCCACTGCTTGACCTCCTCACAGGAGCATACAGAATTACACTCATCACACTTACTCAGGATGTTGAAAAACATCTTTTCTATGACATCAGCACATCTGAAAGTATAATAACATCAAGCTGAATTTTACTTCTTCCTTTAGAATAGCAATGTTGCTTATTAAGAGGATATCTGCTTTCTGCAAATTGGAGACGTTCTCATAAAATCTGGGTTTATGGGAGACATGTTAAATAATTCCCCCATTAGAAGTGAAAGCAGTAGCACTCAGTTCAGTTTTGTGTGAAAAATTTCTGATGAGCATTGCTGAATGTGCTTTGAAAGAAATTACACAAATTAATAATTGTACTTGGAGAGAAATTCCAAACAAGTTTCATAACACCTTAAACACAAGGAACTCAAAATATTTTAGCAACATGAAGATTGATTATTCATTCCAAAGAAGAATTTAAGTACTTGAAAATGATGACAATAATTTTGTGTTTTGTTTGCTTATTTGTTCAATTCTGCCTGGTAATAGAATATAGTCTCTACAATCTCCAAGTTGAAACTATGTTTTGAGTGTTTCCCAGTTTGTAGAAGGAGCAATGAAGTAAGAGCTCTAGAAGTTTTCATTCTCTTATTTTCAGGAGAGATTTGTAAATCCCCATATAAAATGTGAACAACTTATGAAGCATACACACACTGAGGTAATAAATTTTTAGAGTTTTCATGATTACATAATTTTTGAGGAAGCCTGAAAAGTAGAATACATTCCATGTCTGTCCAGTAAAACTCTTGTGATCAATAAAAGATGAATCCACATTTATACAATGTCCACTAACCATATGCATATCAATATTATTTTATCCAATTTTTTCTCCAATTCCTAAGAATATCAATATTGTTGCTCTTAATGCCTTTGGTTTTAAGAAACCCGTATTCTCTGCATTTCAATAAACACTGAAGTATATTTTTTCAGAAGGGGACTTTCATAGCCTTTAGTTTCAAATGATTAAAACGTATTATCATTTATATTTATTTTAAAATTTTCTTCTTTCATATGATACACATCCTGAGCATGCCTCTATTTCCTCATGTTTTCTTAGCACCTCCTCCTCCTCCCTCTCCACATACCCACTGTTTGTCTATTTCTCTTCAGAAAAGAGCAGGCCTCCCAGGAATATCAAACCAACACAGCATTACAAAGACTCAATAAGACTAGATACAAGCTCTCATCAAGGCTGGGTGAGGAACTCAGTGAAAGAAAAAGTCCTAGGAGCAGGCAAAAGAGGCAGATACCCTCACTCCAACTGTCAGGACCCCCCCCAAATAAAAGGAAAAAAAAACAAGCTAAAAACTGCAACATATGCAGAAGACCTAGCACAAATCCACAATTAGCACTTTAGTCTCTGTGTCCTTATGAACCATACTTAGTTGATTGTGTATGCCATGTTTCCTAGTGTCCTCAACCCCTCTGGCTCCTAAAATAATTCCTAACACTTTTTGATGGGGCTCTCTGAGTTCTGCTTAATTTTTGAGCATGAGTTTCTGCATCTGCTCCCATCACTCACCTGCAGAAACCTCTCTGATGATGATTCAGCTAGGCACAGATCTATGATGATAGCATAATAATTTTAGAAATCGTTTCATTTACTTTTTTTTTGCGAGTCGTTTTTGGTTTTACACTAGGTTTCTGGGTATCCAACTTCCAACTCGAGGCCAACCAGGCATTGTTGAGCATGGACTCCCTCTCAAGATCTATGTCTAAGATTAGAACAGCTATTGGTTGGCAGGTCCCACAAGCTCTGACTACCATTGCTTCAGTGCATCTTGCAGACAGGATAGGTTGAGGGATGAAGGTTTTGTGGCTGAGATGATGTTACAGTCCCACCACTGATTTGCAAACTGACTTACATTGAGCCTCTCATTTTTCAGTATAACATTCTATCTATCTCTCCAAAATTCTGACATATGAATTCTAATCTTTATAAGCAGATTCCCAGAGGCATTACTTGTCTTTGCTACCCAAGGACCTTATGGGAATCATTTCTAGATCATATCAAAATTTATTTGGAGCTTGTTTGTCCATCTCCTCTGTATCTGAACAACTACAGGCAAGGGTATTTTTCTGGAATGGAACTGAATAGAATCCCACGACTATTCTGTACTTGAAAAGAGCAAATGGAAATGTCCTCATGCTTCTACTAGTTATCAATAAAACATATCTTTGTAATTTTCCCATTTATCACAACTGTTATTCAGAAGATATTTAAAATGTATTTAACAGTCAGCTACTTTGGTATTCTCCCACTTTTGTGTATCCAAGAATTATGATGAACTGATTTTAATGATTGCTATTAAGATGACACTGGTACCTACCCTGCCCCACCTGAGCACACATGGCCTCACTCCCCTAGAGCATCCAACTCCATCCTTTGGACCCTGCACCACCCCAGGTCTCGCTGAACCCCAGAACATAGGGTAGATTTCTCTTTCCCTGCCCCCTACCAATGCCCTACCCTGCCCAATGCCCTGGGACCCTCCAAGGCGCTCTGGTCTGGGGACAGTCTGTCCAAATGATATCTTCTGAACCTGCAACTCCTGTGATTCACTGATCTTCACCCTCAAGACTACATAGGACTACATAGGACTACACAGGACTACATAGCCTGGGCAAAGATGCAGGCCAACAATATTATAAGGCCTCCAAACCAAAGCTCCTTTTGGGTACCAAGTTCAGAAGGCTGTAAGGAACAAACAACTAAGAAATACCAGATCCCAAAAGGCCAGCAAAAGAACAGAACTGACTTAGCATACATTCCCAATGTCCAGTCCATATATATTTGGCACCTGACTTTAACATTCTACTATCTAATCATATCCATGAGTTTAAAGTTCTATATCTAACTCAGCTTTAATACTAACTTATCTCACAATTTTAAAAACATCTTCTTAGATCCAGAAACCCTCTTGATTCCTAAACAACACAAAATTTAACTATACGACTCTAGCTATCTATTCTTCAACCACCTCAGAGACCTGAGAGGGATAAATATATATGATTATATAGGAAGTGCAGGGACCACAGCTTCCAAAACTAAGAAATGACATACCAGTGGCTGCCTAGAAAGTTCCCATTGTCTCTCCATACATTACAGCATTAATCTTCAGCCATTTGGCCCGATATAACTCTCATAATTGTGGTCTATTTATTTCTGTTGTTTTGTATTGTATTTATTGTTATAAGAGAAAGAACCATTTGTTGGACTGAAAGGAGGACCTGTTGGGGGGGGAAGATATACCTTAAACTAAAAAAAAAGGTAGAGGATGGGGGGGTTGAGGGGGAAGATGGTGGAAGGGTGGGACAGGAGGGGGGAGTAGGGAGGCGATTGTGATTGAGATGTAACTTGAAGAAATAAAAAATAAATTATAAAAAAAGAAAGAACAAAAAGGACAGAACTGACAAAAGTCAGAGAAATATGTCTCCACAAAAAAAAAAAATCAACCATCCTAATACAGCAAGCCTTGACCATCTCACCATGTGTGAAACACAAGAAAATGATGACAAATCTATACTTATGAAAATTATAGAGGCCTTAAAAGAAGAAAAAAAATCCCTTAAAGAATTTAAAGAAGCCACAATCCTATAGATGAATGTAATGGAGAATTTCTTTAAAGACTTCCAAGCTAACTCTGTCAAACATGAATGGGAAAGAGATAAAGCTATGAAAAAATTGCAGGCAAAACCAAACAAATTAGAATAGGAAATGTATAAAACAGTTCAAGACCTGAAATTGGAAGTGGAAGCAATAAAGAAAACACAAGCAGCGACAATCCTGGAGGTGGAAAACCAAGGAAAGAGAACAGAAACTAAGGATACAAGAGATGGAAGATGAATCTCAGTCGTGGAAGACCCATTGAAGAAATCAATACAACAACCAAAGAAAATGAAAAATATAAAAAAGTCCTCACTCATAATATGTAAGAAGTCAAGGACTCATTGAAGAGACAGAACCTACGAATTACAGGCATAGATGAAAGAGAAGACTCCAGATTCCAAGGAACAGGAAATATTTTCAACAAAATCATAGAAGAAAATTACCCAAACCTAAAGAAAGAGATACTGATAAAAATCCAAGAGGCAAACAGAACTCTAAATAGATTGGATCAAAAAAGAAATTCCTCCTGCCACATAATAGTTGAAACTTTCAATATACAGAACAAAGAAGGATTATTAAAATGTGTCAGAGAAAAAGGCCAAGTAACATATAATGGCAGACCCATCAGAATTACACCCAAATTTTCATCAGAAACTTTAAAAGCCAGAAGGGCAAGGTCAGATATCCTACAAGCCCTAGGAGATCACAGGTGCCAGCCCAGATTACTATACCCAGCAAAACTTTCAATTACCACAGATGTAGAAAACAAGATATTCCATGACAAAACCAAATTCAAACAATATCTACCCACAAATCCAGTTCTACAGACAATTCTAGAAGGACAATTCCACCTGAAAGAAGGTATGTACAGCCAAGAAAACACCGGAAACAAATACCTCTACTGCAGCTAAAGCAAAAGAAACACACAAATAAATGTACTATCACCACCTACATCAAAATAGCTGGAAATAACAAACTAGGGTCCTTAATATTTCTCACCATCAATGGACCCAACTCACCAATAAAAACATGCAAGCTTAGAGAATGGAGCTGTAAACAAGACCCATCATTATGCTTCATATAAGAAATGATCCTCACCAGCAAAGATAGACTGTACCTAAAAGCAAAGTGTTCAGAAAGGGTTTTCCAAACAAATGGTCCCAGGAAGCAAGAAGAAATAGCCATCATAATATCAAATAAAATGGAGAAAAAGATAGGGAAGGCACTATATATTTGTCAAAGGAAAATTCATCAGGATGACATCACAATACTGAATATATATTCCCCAAATACAAGGTCACCCACATTTGTAAAAGAGACACTAGTAAAGCTCAAACCAAACTTGGATCCCCACACACTAATTGTGGGAGACTTCAACATCTCTCTCACATCAATGGACAGGTCATGGAGACAGAAGCCAAACAAAGAAATAATGAGACTAACAGAGGTCATGAATCAAATGGACCTAACAGATATCTATAGAACATTTCCCCCAAACTCAAAAAAATATGTTTTTCTCAGCACCTCACGGAACCTTCTCTAAAACTGAACATGTAGAAGGTCACAAAGCAATCCTCAACAGATACAAGAAAATTAAAATAACCCTTTGTATTTTATCAGACCATCATGGAGTAAAGCTGGAATCCAACAACAGAAATATCAAAAAACCTACACATTCATGAAAATTGAAAAACTCCCTACTTGATGACTATTGGGTCAGGGAAGAAATAAAGAAGGGAATCAAAGACTTCCTAAAACTCAATGAAAATGAAGGCAGAACATATCCAAACCTATGGGTCACAATGACAGCAATGCTACATGAAAAGTTCATGGCACCAAGTGTCTTCAAAAAGAAAATTGTGACAGTGCATATTAAGAACTTAACAGCAGAATTGGAAGAGGTAGAAAAAAAAAAAAAAGCAGATACTCCCAAGAGGAGTAGATGGAAAGAAATCATCAAACTCAGTGCTGAAATGAACAATGTAGAAACAAAAAGAATAATACAAAACCAAGAGTTGTTTCTTTCAGAAAATCAACAAAATTGACAAACCCTTAGCCAAACTAACTAAAAGGCAGAATGAAAATACCCAACTCAACAAAATGAGAAATGAAAAGGGAGAAATAACTACAGACATTGAGGAAATCCAAAGAATCTTTAGGTCATACTTCAAAAACCTGTATTCCACAAAATTTACAAACCTAAGTGAAATGGACAACTTTCTTGGTAGATTCCCCCTACCAAAGTTAAATCAAGATCAGGTTAACAGATTAAACAGTCCTATAACCCCTCAGGAAATAGAAACAGGCATTAAAAGTCTCCCAGATGGTTTAAGCACAGAATTCTACCAGACCTTCAAAAAAGATCTAATACCATTACTTTTCAAACTCTTCCACAAAATAGAAACAGAAGGAACCCCGCCAAACTCATTCTATGAGGCCGTAGTCACCCTGATACCTAAACCACACAAAGGCCCAACAGAGAACTTCAGGCCAATTTTCCTCATGAACATAGATGCTAAAATACTTAATAAAGTGCTTGCAAACTTAATCCAAGAACACATCAAAAGTATCATATACCATGATCAAGTAAGCTTCATCTCAAGAATGTAGGGGTGATTCAACATATGAAAATTTATTAATGTAATCCACCATGTAAACAAGCTGAAAGAAAAAAAAACATGATCATCTTATTAGATGCTGAAAAAGTATTTGACAAAATCCAACTCCACTTCATGTTAAAAGTCCTGGAGAGAGCTGCCAAACAAGGACCATATCTAGCAATAATAAAGGTGATATACAGCAAGCTGGTAGCCAACATGAAATTGAATGGAGAGAAACTTAAAGCATTTTGCCTAAAATCAGGCACAAAGCAAAGATGCCTACTCTCCCCATATCTCTTCAATATAGTACTTAAGTTTTAGACGGAGCAATAAGACAGCTAACGGAGATCAATAGGATACAAATCAGAAAGGAAGAAGTCAAACTAACCCTATATGCAGATGATATGATAGTATATGTAGGTGACCCCAAAAATTCCACCAGAGAACTCCTACAATTGATAGACTCTTTCAGCAAGGTGACTAAATACCAAATTAACTCAAAAAATCAGTAGCCCTTCTTTACACAAAAGATATATGGGCAGAAAAAAATAATTAGAGAAACAATACCCTTCACAATAGCCAAAAATAATGTAAAATACCTGGGGGTAACTCTAACCAAGCAAGTGAAACTTCAAGTATTTGAAGAAAGAAATTGAAGAGGATATCAGAAGATGGAAAGACTCCCCCATGTTCGTGGATAGGTAGGATCAACATAATAAAATAGGCATCCTACTGAAGAACAAAACTCCAGTCTCTCATCCTGCCCCATACAATTTCTTCCTCACACCCTCTGCTGCAACAAGCTCATAATGTAAAATAACAATGGTAGCCTGAGAACAAAACCGTGCAGCTCCCCTCTCTAGAGACCTTGAGCTCAAGAGACTGGGAGTGACTGGGAGCACCTCCTCCACTCCCAGCAACAAGCTTATCAAGATTTTATAATACCAGATGTTTCTTTGGTCTGCTTATGGTTTGGACAGTTGGCCAGGACCAATATATCTAAAGTTCAGCTATGCTTAGCAAATTGTATAATGCCAAGGCTTGAAAGTCCATCTCCCTAACTGCCCACCCTCTCTCTTGCCTAGCCCTTAAGAGCCTCAGACTTTCCAGGTTTGGGGTCATTCATAGACTCCCTGCCTGGAGAATGTTTGATGGACCTTGCTCAAACCCTAATTAATGATCCTTTTTCTTTTACATTGAGTTGGAGTCTTCCTGAGTTGTCTTATGTTTTCATAAACTGGGCTTTACACTACTAAAAGCAATATACAGATTCAATGCAATCCCATCAAAATACCAACACAATTCTTCACAGACCTTAAAAGAATAACTCTCAACTTATCTGGAAAATCAATAAAACCCGGAAAAGCTAAATCAATCCCGTACAATTAAAAAAAAAAAATCTGTAAGTATCAACATCCCTGATTTCAGGCTATACTACAGAAAAATAGTAATAAAAACAGCATGGTTCTGGTATAGAAACAGATTAGTTGATGAATGCAATGCAATCAAATCAAAGACCCAGAAATAAGCCCACACACCTATGGTCACTTAATTTTTGACAAAGAAGCCAAAACCATACAATGGAAAAAGGACAGCATCTTCAACAAATGGTGCTGGTCTAACTGGATGTCAACATGTAAAACAATGCAAATAGCCCCATATTTATCACATTTCACAAAGCTTAAGTCCAAGTGAATCAAAGACCTTAACATAAAACCGGACACACTAAATCTAATAGAAGAGAAAGTGGGGAAAAGCTTTGAAATCATTTCACAGGGGGCATACATGGCAACTCCACTATGACATGACAACGTTGTGATCAGAGCACCAATACCTCAGGCCCTAAGACCAACAATCAATAAACAGGACTTCATGAAACTGAATAGCTTCTGTAAGGCAAAGGACACTGCCATTAGAACTAAATGACAGCCTACAAATTGGGAAAAGATCTTCACGAACCTCACATCTGACAAAGGGCTAATATCAAAAATTTATAAAGAACTCAAGAAATTAAACACCAAGAAAGTAAATAACCAAATCAAAAAAGTAGAGTGCAGAGCTAAACTGAGAATTCACAGAAGAGGAATCCAAACTGGCCAAGAGACACTTGAAGAAATGTTCAACATCCTAATCATCAGAGAAATGAAACTCAAGATGATTCTGGGATTCCATCTCACCCCTGTCAGAATGGCTAAGATCAAAAAATCAAAAGACAGCACATGATGGAAAGGTTGTGGAGAAAGGGAAGCATTCCTACATTGGTGGGGGGAGTGGAAACTTGTACAAACACTATGGAAATCAGTCTGGCGATATCTTAGAAAACTTGGAATAGCTCTACCTGAAGACCCAGCCATACCATTCCTGGGCATATACCCAAAAGATTCCTCACCAATCCACAAGGACATATCCTCAACTGTGTTCATTGCAGCTTTATTTGTAATAGCTAGAAACTATAAACAACCCAGATGTCCTTCAACTGAAGAATGGATAAACAAAACAAAACAAAACAAAAAACCTGTGGTACATTTACACAATGGAATACTACTCAGCTATCAGAAACAAGGAAATCATGCAATTTACAAACAAATGGATAGAACTAGAAAAGCTCATCATGAGTGAGCTAACTCAGACTCAGAAAGATACACATGGCATATATTCACTTAAAACTGGAATTTAGCTATACAGTACAGGATACTCATCCCACAATCAATAGCCCCCAAAAACCAGTAACATGGACTTATTACCTATTAGTAATATTATTAGTAATAGTTACCTATTAGTGGGACACTCCACCATAGTGGAGTTGCCATGTATGCCCCCTGTGCAAGAGGAAGCTCTTAGCCTTCATATGATGAACAAACTGGGGGGGGGGGGGGGGGTGATACAGGGAGGCACACTGCACCGCAGGGATGGGATGGGTGGCAGGGTGAGACTGGGAGGGGGTGAAAGGATGGTACAGCAATGGAGATGTCACTTGAAGTAATATATAAATGCTAAAAAAAGGAGAAAAATCTATAAACTATATTCTACAAAGGACCCAAATTAAAATAGCATCCAGTTCTCCACTGACTTACTGCCAACCTCAAAAAAAGCAGTGGACCCAACTTTTTTTATATTCAATTTTTGAGTAGTAAGAAACATATACATTTATTATAACAACAAAGTCTAGAGCCATGATGATAAACTTTTAGCAACATATACTTGTCACCATGGCAGCATAAATGTGGTATTTAAATCAATTGGTTTTCTGAAAGAGAGGAAGGAGATGGAGAGGAGGGAGGTATGGTGTGACCAGGAAGAGAGGGAGGGAAGGGGCTAGGATTGAGATATAGCTTGAAAAAATAAATTATTAAAAAAATGAAGATGACACTAAAACAATAATAGTGATTATCATAATAATAATACTTATAACTCTAAAACTAAGGAAATTAATTCTCTGCATATTAAAGATTTATAAAATATATGATATAAAATATGGGTAAGAAACATTAATATAATACTCTAAACTGACAAGAAAAAATTTATTGAGAATTATGTCTAATTATTTACTTTTAATAGTGATGCAAAAAAACACTTAAACATTATATTCTGATGTATCTTGCATTTATATTTTTAAATTCTTATTATCTCTTGCCATGCATTATCACCAATCACCAACATTTAATAAAGATTAAACAGTTTCTTTGGTAAATAGCAAATTACACTGCTCTACCTTATCTAGTGCAACTCAAAGAGTATAATTAGATACTATTTGATTCCTTGAATTGGATAGTAGAGAATTTCTATAAAAAAATCATTCTTCATATTGAAAATATGTACCATTAACAAAGCAGAAAATTTAAGAATATTTTTTCTGATACATAAATGTATAAATGTTTGAGTATTTGATGAATTCTTGTTTAAAACATAAAACTCTGAAAATGAGAGCAAGCATTTAAATATATCATTCTCATAAGAACTTTGAATTTCTGAGTTAGATACTAACACAGGGGTTGGAGAGGTGGCTCAGAAGTTAATTGCATAAAGCAAAGTGTTCTTGCAGAGAAGGGGAGTTTGTTTTCTTATCACCCACATCCGATTTTTCACAAATACCTGTAACTTTAGCTCTAGAGGATTCAATATCCTCTTCTGGCTTCTGAAGGCACATATATGTATGGATATGCACAAATGCATGCACAACACAGAGACAGACACACACGGTCTATCTTTCTTTTGCTTTGATAACATAATATGAGCAAGAAAATATGAGATAGAGAGAGACAGAGAGAGAGAGACAGAGAGAGAGAGACAGAGAGATTTGTTTATTAAAGTCCAGAGAGCTATTGTCCATAATGGTAGGGATAGTGTGGAATCAAGCAGCAGACATGGCAATTGAAGCTGGACTGTATATTCTTAGAGCTTACATCTAGAATCACTAACAGAAAGTAGAGCAAGTCACCAGATGGAAGTGTACAGTTGTGAAACCTCAAACACACCCCACATTGATATACTTCATCTAGTCCAACCACTCATCCTAAGTTTCCCCAAACAGCACCACCAACTAGAAAATAAGTGTTCTGATATCCATGCCCAAGACTATGGAGACTATCTTTATCAAACTACCACCACCACCACCACCACCACCACTACAATCACACACACACACACACACACACACACACACACACACACACAC
>CAJQZJ010032464.1:10418180-10446668 GCA_907164525.1 Lophiomys imhausi
TGATTTTGATTCAATGACTACATCCTGCTAATTTTAAAGCAGATGTTACCATTATTGTATATATTTTTGAACAAGTTTTTATTTATTCCTTTTGAAAAGGGAAATTTTGTTTTATATAAACTATCTGGAAATAATGCATCAAAGTAAATTGGATGTTCTGATATTGAGTAATAAGCTGGAATTCTAATCAGATGTAAAAAGATACTTTACAATTTAACATTTACTATCATTTATACCTTTATGGTGTTTCAAAGTTAGAAGATTCAGAATATAGAAAGAGTCTCCATACCCAAAATAACTGAACTTCCAGATTGAAAGTTTTAGTGTAAATGATGAGTTTTAACTTAGAAATTCATTTGTCATTATCTCATATGTGTACAACCCAAGTATCACCTCAAAATATTGACATAGAAAATATGTAGTTATAGATGCCACAAATGTTCAAACTGTGAAGAGACAATAATCATATAAATTAGGACTATTAATGAAATAGAAAAAACCTTTATTCATCAGTGACTTCCAAATCCCTTTGTATTATAAAAATGATTAATAACTCATATATGACAATATAATATAAAATGTCTATTCAGGAAGTGATAAGTAGATGGTATTGCCCCTCTGTTTTGCTCTAATACTAATGCTTTTATTTATTTTTCTTCTGTGGTTCTCATTAATATTACCCATAATAATGGTGAAACTGTGTGTTATAACTTGAATTTATCTTGGAGAAAATACTTTCAGATATTCATAATTATAATTTCAACCAATTAAGTTTGCAAATACCCTTCACTGTTCCTGGAGATTTTTCTTCTAAACCTATTCTTTGACAATTTTACATCATAGAAGTATGTAGGAATTTGAGAAAAGATTTTAGAATCAATTAAGATTATTTTGTTTTTGTCATTTATTAGGTCAAAATGATAAATCACACACTTATTTTTGCTTATATCAAAAGGATTGATGTTATATATTTTGATATTTATTTTATTTTGTGGATTAAATTTCATCATTTCTTCTTTCTTTTACTGCCTCCAAATCTTGCATGTACTCTACCTTGCCCTTCTTCATATTTAATACATAGCTCAGTTTCTAGAGTATTTTATTGAGAAGTTTTGTGTTAATATTTATCAGAGATATCACCCTATTGTTTTCTTTTCACAGCATGTACTTCTCTGACTTTGGTAGAAGGGTGATCATGGCATCATAACATGAGTTTGGATGTATTTCTTCTATTTCTGCTTGGTGTGTGTGGTGGGTGTGTGTGGTTGAGTGTTAATGTTCATCCTTTATTTTGGTGTTTTTGGAGAGACTGTCCATAACATAATTGGGTACAGGATCTCTATCTTTTGAAACTTTTAAAGATATTTCAATTTCTATTTTTAAGTCTGTGTCCAGTACCTGCTTTCTTCACTATTCACTGGTGATAAAGTGATTATAGAAAATATTAAAATTTTTTGTTTATCTAATTTTGCCACATATTTGTCATCATTAGGAAAATCTTTGGCATTTTCAACAACATAGTCAAACCACCTAGAGAATATTATGTTCAGTGTAGTGTGCACAACACAGAAAACTATGATCCCCTTTACATATTCATTTTCAAAACACAACAAATAAAAACTACATACAAAGACACAGGTAGAAATAGAGGGACAAGCAGAAGAAACTGTAGTAATTGAGAAGTTAGGTACAATGTTTGAGTTTTACATGGTGGGTAAGATACAGATCAAATATTACATTAAGAAATATAATCAATAATATTGTATTATATATTTGAAATTTGTTTAAAAGAGGATTAAGAAACTTAATACTTAAGCTTAATCCTACCTCAATAGGAACCATGTAAATTCTTGATATATTAATTCATTTAATTATAGTAATAGTTTCATTGTCTATGTAAGTTAAAGCATGTCAAATTCTTTAGACTATACACCACATTTCACTTGAATTAATCATATTTCAACTATTAATTTTAATAAATATTCTTTTATTTTCTTTTTTCTTTTTCTTTTGAGACAGAGTTTCTCTGTGTAACAGTGCTGGCTGTCCTGGAACTTGCCTTGTAGACCAGGATGGCCTCAAACTCACAGAGATCCACCTTCCTCTGCCTCCCGAGTGCTGGAATTAAAGACATGAGCCATCACACATGGTTTCTTTCATTTTCTTGAAACATGGGGTTTCTCAAAAATGTGGTGAGCATGAAATATGCATGAATGGGTCATATTGTTACAACAGACTGGAATCGAATTTATTGTCAGATTCTAGCATCTTCATTCATTAATAACAGAACCCTGTTATATGTGAGATAAATTTATATGTGATTTTAGATATTGTATTCAAACATGATGGCATTCTATCATGAGAACACTCAATAGAAAAAAATGTGCTGAAAGACATAATGAAGAATCATGTCAAGAAAACTCTAATTGTCTTTTTATCACATGTCTTTTAGGTGTTCTGAAAGGCATTTGTAATAAGAATTCTGATCTCTTGGATTATTCCTTAGTTTCTAGCTTACATTTTTTTTCTCACACAAAATTAACGTTTAGAATAAGTACAATTTTAACCACATTGAAAAAAGATACTGTACATTTCAAACTTGGACGTGTCATAAGATTCAGTTCAGAGGATTTTTAACAATGCCAGAATTTATACCAACAAAGTCTCACCAGCATGAATGTCCAGATAGAAACTGTACAAGCAAAACATCAATGTACATCCTGATGTGATTGAGAAAAAGCCTACAAGGCTACCACTCCACAAAAGATTATAAGTAGCAAAGAGATACTGGGAGTCAGCAAAATAGTATTCCATGGGGAAGAGTAAGCAAAATGATTACACAATACCAAATGGTTAGCCTTCAAAACACATACAAAAACAAAGTTACACAAACTAAGACAGTTATATTTACAACATATATGCATCAAAACAAGGGTTTGGAAATACTTCACTTATTTTTGCTTTTTATGTAGGAATTTGGGAATTAATGTTAATTTTTTATTTAAGTATTTTTGGAAAAATTATCTATAACATCATTGGGTCCAGGATTGCTATCTGTTGCAATTGTTAAAACTATATCAATTTCTATTTTTTTAAAGTAAACTTGTTTTATTATCTATAAAATTCATGCAAGTATATTAAAATCTATTATATGCTTTCAATGGAAATATAAACTCTAAAACAAGTAATCTCAGAATCAGAAATCCTAGATCCATTGCATTTTATCTGATAATATCATCTAATGCACATTATCTGCTAATATCATATAACAATTTTTTGTTGGTAATTTCTTTCCGTTTTTGTTATGGCTCTGTTTTTCTTCCCTATTCACTGAGGAAAACCTGCTTGTAGGAAATACTAAATATCTTCTGCTTATCTAAATTTGGCATATATATGCTCATCATTTTGAAGATCTATGGAAATTCCTCAGCATAGTTGAATCTAGAGAATATGAGGATACTATGTTAATTGCATTATGCACAATACAGAAAATACGATATCATTTACATGTGCATTTCCAAAACAAAACTTATAAAACTATATTCATGTATGCATGCAATAATAGTCGATGAGCCGGGTGGTGGTGGCTCACGCCTTTAATCCCAGCACTTGGGAGGCAGAGGCAGGTGGATCTCTGTGAGTTCAAGGCCAGCCTGGTCTACAAAACAAGTCCAGGACAGCCAGAGATGTACAGAGAAACGCTGTCTCCAAAAACCAAAAATAAATAAATAAATAAATAAATAAATAAATAAATAAATAAAATAATAATAGTCAATGAAAAGGGAAGCCATGAATTTGAAAGATATCAGGATATGGTTTGAAGGGAGGAAAAGAGAAAAGTTGTAGTTATATTGCATTATCAAAAATATTTTTAAAAATGTAAAGAGGCTGTAGTGATGACTTAGTGGTTGAGATCAACTGTTGCTCTTCCAGAGGACAGTTGAGTTTTGCTGTTATTGTTGTTGTTGGATTTTTGTTCAATAACCATATTGAGGTGTGTGTGTGTGTGTGTGTGTGTGTGTGTGTATGCACACATGAGCACATACTCACACACTAATGTGCACATGTGCATTTGGGGTTAATTGTGTGTGTGTTTTTTCCTCCTGATTTATTTACTATTCATAAAATATCATCAAAATCTAGTGCAATGGTGATGGAAGTGATAAAGCACATCTCCTGCATTTAAGTCTGAAAAATTATCCAATAGGCTGAGGCATAAGAATTGTGTGTTTTGGGTACATTAATATAGTGTCACAGAATATTTTTTAATGATGTTTTGATAATATTCACCCTCTCTCTTCCAAGTCTTCCCAAATACACTCCTGCTTTCCTACACACACAACATTATATTCATTTTTTAAAAACCCATTGGGACCAATTGTGTTGCCCAACCATTCTTGGGTATGTGGTCTTAAACTGTGATTGGCTTACCATGGGCAACACTCTTAGAGAGAACACTTTCCCAGCAACTTATAATTGCCCATAGCAAAATGGTTAAGGGTTAGATTCCATTTTGTGTCTAATATCCAGCTGCACAGTGGGATTTGTTTTGGCTTTGTCTTGAAAATGTTTTGTGAATACTGTTACAACTACTGTGAGTTCATATGTGGAAGTGACTTACTATCTCTAACAGGCAGCATTTCCATGTAGTCATTCAGCATCTCTGGCTCTTACATTCTTTTATCCCTTTATCCTCAATGACCCCTGAGCTTTGATAGGAAGGGGTATATCATTTAAGGTTGAAAAAAGTCTCTGTTTGTATTTTCATTAGTTATGGGTCTGTGTTAACTGCAATGTAATGCAAATAGAAGCTTCTGAGATGAATGTTTAGAGATGAATTGACCTATGGGTATATCAACAAGTCATTAGGATTTGGTTTCATGCTATATACATTTAGCATAATAATTGTATTAGGATCCCTCCTTGGGCGTTATCCTGTCTATCCACAGTATCTGACTTGATATGTGGTGATTTTGATTGCTTATAATAGGTACAACACAGCCAATAGAAGATGAAATCTCTTGCCACAAGTCTGAGCCTTGGGAAGTCAAGCATTCTGTGAGCTATTCTTTCTCCCTAGTTCTCCTACTAATTATTATTAACAAAAATTTGAATGACAATGACATATTCTCTCCTTTGACATGGCAGTTTAATATAGAATTAAAATAAAGCAAACAAACAAGATTTACTTTCTATATCATGTGCCAAAAAGATTTGTCTCCTGTACCAAGTACCAACCACCATGTTAAAATTCTGAGTTCACTCTTCACTCAATTTCAGAGCATAAAACAGCTTGTTAGAAAAAAACAAACTGTCAGATCACACAAGCCTCATGAACTAATTCAAGATGAGGAATTAAAATTAGAACACAGAGATTACATCTTTTGCACTCATAAGCAAAGAAAGATCACTAACATTTTTCATTCTATGATTTGTGAAATTTTATTTACACAGGACAATTGTTTCCTCTTACATATGTCATTGTGGTTTTTTTGTCAGTAATCACTTAAAGGCAGATGGTAAGATTCCTTGGCACATTCTGCTTTTGTGCCTTGAACATAAAGCCAGGACAATGTGAAGGTCAGGTTTGGAAACAACTGATTGAATTAGTCTCTGGGGCATCAATTTCATTCTGTAGGGAATAAGACTAATGTGGGTGATTGGGTCTATGTCTTATAGGAAAATTTATAAATTATTTTAAAATGGTAGTTTGGAGATTATAATGTGATTATGTAATTTTCCCCTTCTTTTCATGTTTCCCTCAAATTCTCCCATGTACTCCCTTATCTTTTTTAAATGATTGCTTTCTTTTTAAGTATGGTTATATGCACATACATGGTGTGTGTGTGTCTGTGTGTGTGTGTGTGTGTGTGTGTGTTTATTTCTTTTTTTCTATAATGTATCTTTTCTATTTCTTTTTTAAAAACATTTATTGACTACTTCATTACATCTCCATTGCCACCCCTCCCTCCCACACTCTACCCACCTCCCACCCCTCCTGTGCCTCTAGTGTGGGGTGTCTCTGTGTATCAGCCTCCTTCATTTCTTTAGTCACATGAGGTCTAAGAGTTTCCTCTTGCACAGGGAGCATACATGGCAGTTCCACTAGGATGGTGTGTCCCACTAACAGGTAACCAAGTTCCTGCTCTTTTGGGTCTATTGATTGTAGGTTGGTTATCCTGGACTATACAGCTAAAATCCAGTTATAAGTAAATATATGTCATGTGTATCTTTCTGAGTCTGTGTTAACTCACTCATGATGAGCTTTTTTAGTTCCATCCATTTGGTTGCAAATTTCATGATTTCCTTGTTTCTAATAGCTGAGTAGTATTCCATTGTGTAAATGATCTAAACAGATTATTCACAAAAGAAGAATCCCTAAAGGTTGAGAGACACTTGAAGAAATGCTCAACATCCTTAATCGTCAGAGAAATGCAACTCAAGACAACACTGAGTTTCCATCTCACTCCTCTAAGAATGGATAAGATCAAAAACTCAAAAGATAGCATATGCTGGAGGTTTGTGAAGAAATGGGAACACTCCCACATTGCTGTTGGGAGTGAAAACTTGTACAACCACTATGGAAATCAGTCTGGTGATATCTTAGAAAACTTGGAATAGCTCTGCCTCAAGACTCAGCCATACCACTTCTGGACATATATCCAAAGATTCCTCACTAAACCACAAGGATATTGACTCATCTATGTTCATAGCAGCCTTATTTGTAATAGCTAGAAACTGGAAACAACCTGTATGTCCTTCAACTGAAGAATGGATAAAAACAACTGTGGCTCTTTTACACAGTGTGTGTAGTTCTAAAGATATAAATATGGCCCGTTCAAGCTGTATAGTGTTACAAATATGTATATGTTTTCAGGGATGATCATTTGGTATTAAATCACCAGTTGGTGGGCTCTTCCTTAGGGAATATTGTTTCTCCTGCTCTCTTCCTTGACTAGGATTGAAGCCTAATGGGTTTTTCCTTGCTTATATTCACATGTCTTGGTGTTGTCCTTGTTCATATCAATGTTTGTGCAGCCACATTGTTGAGACTTTATGAATGTACCTTCTGACATTTCTAGAAAACACAATCTCACAGCAAATTCCACATTCCTCAACTCTTACAATCTTCCTATCATGTCTTCTGCAATGACCACAAAGCCTTAAAATCAGAAGCCTTCACACTGAACTCAGAATTAGTGACGTAAAGCAGGGAAAGATAGCCTCATCATCTGTGGTAATATTTCCAACCAAACCAAGATTTCCTTGAAAGGAAAGGAGATCCTTTCAGGATCTTCATGCATGTATTAATATATCAACCATATATATTATATAACTTGTGTTTGTGAGATGGGTTCATATATTAGATCTCTGTATGCCAGCTTTTGTGTGTGTGTGTGTGTGTGTGTGTGTGTGTGTGTATTTCTGCATGTCTGTATGTCTGTGTCTGTGTGGTATGTGAATCTGAGTTTATTGATGCATAGGTCCATTAAGAAACCAAAGGAAGACATCTGCTATCTTCCTTTATTGGACTGTGCTTTATTTTCTTGAGATAGGATCTCACAATGAAATACAAGAACCCATTTGGATCTCTTGACTAATGAAATCCCAGGATATATTTTTCCTCATCCCTATATGTGTCATATATATCATATATGATATGTTATATATATATTATATAATATGTTATATATTATATATAATTGTTTTAAAATATTATAATATATAATGTATACTATATATATATATACACACAAAATGATTGTGGAAAAAGAGGTCATATATTTGAAAGGAAATAGGAGAATGATCAGAGGAGTTGGATGAGGAGCAGGTGGAGTAGAAAAGATACAAAAACAGTACTAAGGCATGAAATTTTCAAAAAGTGAAATAAAATAAATTCTAAAAACAAAATAAATAACATGAAGTAATAGAATCACAGATTGGTTGCTTTCATTTTAATGACGAAATACTACCACATTTTTAAATCTTAACAAAATTTAACTATAATTTTATTGTATTCATTGGAATGCTATCTACATATATTTTCCAATTGGGATGCAGATAAAGGATTTCAACATTTCACAGATAAATATTTGTAAAAATTTGCTTCTTGGAAATTAATAGGCATTTTTCTGCTTTTCTATTCTTTTTTTCTGAAAATTCATAAATTATGTCACAGTAACTTTATGTAGATATTTCATTTTCATCAAGTTGTCTGAGGAAAGGAAAAAAAAGTCACATTCCAAGTAACAGATGCTTACTGGATAGCAAACAAATGCAGAAGTTTGAGATGTGTTTTATTTAACATTCAATGTACCTGTTCCTCCAATATCCCATCACTTTTTCTGTTTGCTTTAATTTTGCTTTGCAGTTGAGCAACATTGTGCTACTCTTTCAGGGTTCAATTCGTTCTCATTGCTCATCTGTGTTATGTTTGACTATTTCCTGTAACTAGAGAAGTCTCAAAACAGGTGTTTTAAAGCGCAGCTATTTTCCATTTGGCTCACAAAGTGGGAACAATATGAACAGCCATTTCCTTCTGCATTGGCTCATCACCAGTTAGGCAGAGCCATTACAAAAGCAATCGCTCAGAGAGAAAGGAACATTGCAACCACTCTTCTGGGAAAGTTTTAATGCATATGAAAGATGATTGGCTTGTGGGATTGAAATGTTGAAAAAGAAAATCTTCAGAATCCAGGTATGTGAAGGAATTAGGAAATAAAGAACAAATCAATATTCATGTAGAATATGTTTACAATATTAAAATATGCAAGTTTTGATGACCTGATTTAAATGGCCCATTGTTTCTGTAACTATTTTAAATGTCCATCCACAAACTTAGCCCAAATTTCTCAATCAACTTTACAGCAGGTCCAATTATCTCTATGGACTTTAGATACTCTACGCTGTGTGTCCCTAGATCTCACTTTTTCAATATTAAAATTATTTTTTAGCCCCCATAATATTAGTGATCTTTCATAGTCAAACACTTTTTTTACCTTACCATGAGTCTCCCTAATAAAAATCTTAATATTGTGTTGAAGACAGTTTTGTCCCTTACTGCTGTGATATTTCGTTTTCTGTTTTCCTCTTCTAAGTTTCACACAGACATACAAAAATGATACTTTTGCTCATGTTAGGGTTGGGCAAGTTCCTAGCTTTTCATTTCGGTGTTCAGTTTGCATCAATTTCTAAAGTGTAACTTGTCAAGTACACAAATGTGTCTTTGTACTTTTGCTGATTTGTTTATTACAGTTCTCGGGACAAGTCCTGTTACTTACACAGGTGTAAGCTCTATCATTGAGCTAGCAACTGCTCAGCTGCTCTAAATTTGGGTCCAGTTCTTTTTCTCCAACTTTATTAGCCCACGTAATTATCGCTAACCTAATGTGGTATTTGTTGGAGTTTGTGATTTTTCTCCAGTTGAGTGTCTCTTCTCACCACTTTCAGAATGGCTTTTGGCTTCTCACCCCATTCTTAAATAATCTTTGTCAGTTTCTATTGAAAATATTTCAAAATTGCATTCTTTATTTGCATTGTATATTATTACATAAGCCCATAAGTGTTGCCATCAGAATGACCTCTGGTTTCATTATCAAACCTGACATTTAACTCATTAGAAAATTAAGAAGTTTTGTCTTCAGATGTCTTGAGTGTTTATTTTGTGCCATTTCCTTTTGTTAAGTTTTACCACCTGGATAATTGGAATAAGATTAATATTTATCTTTCAGCCTTTAATTTATTTCTTGAATTAGAGACTGAAGAAACACTAGAGACTTACATACTGACAAAAACCTTGAAGAGAAAACTTGATAACTTTATTCATAAATTTTAGTTTCACAAAGAAACAGAATTAATACTATTTAAGATCATATGACTAAAGAAAAATTCAAACAACAAAACAAAACAAACAACTGATATCTTTAACCATTTTCTGCAGTGCTGAAATGGAATGAAATAGAAGAAACTCAATAATATTAAACTTCACATCTGAAAAAGTGAAAGAAGTTGAAACAATATGTGTACTACTTTTATTTTATTTTATTGGTTTTTCAATACAGGATTTCTCTGTGTACCAAGCCCCAGTTGTTCTGGTCTCACATTTTAGACCAGACTGGTCTTAAACTCACAGAAATCTGCCTGCCTCTCCCTCCTGAGTGCTGGGATTAAAGGCATGTGCCACAACGCCCGGTTAATACCTTTATTTTCTAACTACAGATTATAAAGTTCTTTTATTTGTGTGGTAAATGTCTAGTGATTAAACTTCATCTGTCAACATAGTTGAGGAAATGTCCTTCTGGTTTGAGGAAGCATATTTTGGGTATATCCTCAGTAGTGGTACAGCTGGTTCTTGAGGTAGAGTTGTTCCCAATTTTCTGAGAAAGCAAAAGATTTATTTCCAAAGTGATTGTACAAGTTTTCCCTCAAGAGATCTGCAAAATATGGCAAAGATGTTTTCGTAACTTTAGATTTTTTTTATATCAAGACATATCAACTCCTGACAGCACCCCCAATTCTCCTCCAAGTAGAAGATGAGCATTGAAGAATCTCCAGTGGGAGATGATTGAATTAGTCGCAAGCCTATCTCTTGGTAGGAAAAGCCCCTTGCTCCAACTGTAGACAGAATGCTGTCCAGAAAGGACAAAACCTGGAAGCAGGTAAGTCTACAGCCTAGCTCTGCCAAGACAGGTAAGTCTTTCATAACCCCTGCTCTACAATCAATGTCTATCAGAGAAACGGGGCCAAATGCCTGAAGATCAATGCTGTAATGTATGGAGAGAAAATGGGAACTGTCCAGGCAACCACTGGTATGTCATTTCTTAGTTTGCGAAGCTGCAGGTCCTGTACTTCCTATAAAATCAGATATATTTATCCCTCTCAGGTCTCTGAGGTGGTTGAAGAACAGATAGCTAGAGTCTCATAATTAAATTTTGAGTTGTTTAGGAGTCAAGAGAGTGTTATAGATCTAAGAGGATACTTTTAAAATTGTCTTGTAAGTTAGTATGAATGTTGAGTTAGACATAGAACTTTAAACTCATGGAGATGGTTAGATAGTAGAATATTAAAGTCAGGTACCAAATACATATGGACTGGACATTGGGAATGTACGCTAAGCCATATAACCCTCATAACTGTGGCCTAATTACCTCTGTTGTTTTGTATTTATTATTATAAGAGAAAGAGCCATTTGTTGGACTGAAAGGGGAAACTGTAGGGGGAAATAAGATATACCTTAAACTTAAAAAAAAAGGGAAGAGGATGGGGGTTGAGGGTGGGAGAGTGGGACTGTAGGGGGGAATAGGGAGGGAACTGCGATTGAGATGTAACTTGAAGAAAGAAAAAATAAAGGAAAAAAAGGAATTTTCTCATGCTATCACTAGGGTCTTTTAGCTGCACGATCATATCATCTGAATAACAGTATTATCTGACTTCTTTCTTGTGTGTATCCCTCTTACTTTTTTTATTTTATATTGTAGCTCTAACACTTTGGGCATTATGAATAAAAGTAGGAAGAACAAGCAAAAAAAAAGAAAAAGTTTTCCCTCCCACAAGCAGTGAATGAATGTCCCCTTTCTCCAAATCCTTGACAGCATGTACAGTCACTTGAGTTTTTGATCTTAGCCATTCTGTCAAGTATAAGATGGAATCTCATAGTCATTTTGATTTGCTTTTCCCTTTTAACTAAGCATGTTGAGTATTTCTTTAAGTGCTTCTCAACAATTAGAAATTCCTCTGTTATGAATTCTCAGTTTAGTTTTGTATCCCATTTTCATTGGATCATTTTTATTGTTGGTGTTTAATTTTTTAATTCTTTATATATTTCAGATATTAGCCCTCTGTCAGACATGGGATTAGTGAAGATCTTTCCCAATCTGTGGGCTGTCAAACTTTTAATCTACAATTCTAGTATTTAGTAGGGAAGAATACTACTTTCAGGATATGTGAAGTCACTGTCAGTATCATATTGAAAATACTATGTTTATTTTGAGTTAAAAATAAACTTGGCCACAGCTAATTTCAGGGAAATAATACATACAGAAAAGAAGTAAGCCTCAGAGGAGTAACAAACCATTAAGAGTGGTTACTTATTGCTTTGATACTAAAAGTTAATACAAATGGCTGGGAACATTGAAATTTAGAAAAGCATACTTAGCTTTAGTGTCAGTATAATTAATTACTGTATACTTTTTGTGGCAACAACAAATATTTATTTGTCTGAAATATGCTCATCTACCTCATTTTTATTGGATTTTGTAAGGTGAAGGAAGAATGTTAATTGGGAATCAATCGAACTCTATGAAGTTTATAATTAAATTGTTAATATGCCTTTTATCTTTTAATTTATCTATTCGTGAAGTTAAAACTGCTTATATTTTGATATGCTTTGAAGTCTACAATTAAAATACTGAAATATATAATTATAAATAGAGCTCATTTTTAACAAAAATAAAATTATTACAACACTTACATTTTAGGGTATTTATGGGATTCCTGGATGAGTAGGTCTCTGCACCTATACCTGTTTCTTGTGTCTTTTTTTGGCTCTTTTCCTTCTGTTTGCTTATTTTTCTCTGATTCTAATGTGTTAGTTTTGTTCTATATTATTTTATATTACTATTATTCCATAGAAGCCTGTTTCATTTCTAATGGAAAAGTGTAAGGGATTGGATCTGGATGGGAGGACATATGGGAAGGAACTGGAGAAAATAGAGAGAGGGGGGCCATAATCCATTATATGACATAAGGAAATAACTATTTTCAATAAAAGGAAATAAGAACACACAGGTATGCTTGTCAAAAATCCATATCCATTTTCCTCTGAATCAGTCTCTCCTAGAAATGGCTGCTGAATACAACTATAACAGTGGCAATATCAACATGCATGCTAATGGGAAAGCAGAGAAAATTGACAGGACCCCAACCATGAACAGAAAGAACTGGAAGAGGGAAAATTTGATTCTTCATGAGATGGGTTCCCTTACTGATTATTGTGAAAAGTGTTCAGGTTTGAATCCATGTATATGCAAACAAACTATATAAGCATATTTAGCAGTTTGTGTTTATATATTTGTGCGTACTTATACAATATATATATTATGTAATAATAATAATCAATTTAAAAATAAGAGGAACATTGGAGGAATGAAGGGATGATACCTGGAATGAAGTGGAGAGAGAAAAGGGAGTGGGGAAATTATATAATTGTATTTTATTTAAAGTGTGTTTTATAATAAAAATTTCCCATATCATTTTCTATTACAAAAGCACCATGTAACAATTAAACATGTTCCATTGTTGAATGTTGTAGTTACTATTATCACTTTTGTGATGAAAGACCAGAAAAGCAGTGACTTAAAGGAAGAAGTATTTTTACTTTCAACCTATGGGAATACAGTCCCTCATGTGAGAGAAGGTATAGTTGCAGGAGTAGAAGTCAACTTGTCACACTTCATATGAAAAGAAGCAGACAGTGAACAGGAATCAGAGATTGGGTGTAATGTACAAAGTTCTGGTCCTATTGGCCTAGTAACTAAGCCCCAGCTACTAAAGACTTCACAGCATTTCCAAAAATGCCTCCAGTTTTCAACATGAGCATACAGGATATTTGACATTCACACTAAATTGCAGAGTGTTCAGATTTCCAAGGCATTTGTACTTCCAACATCTTTTTGTGAATATATAGATATAGATGGATGGATAGGTAGAATGATAAGAATGATACACATATTAGATAAGAACAATAATTGTTGTTATAAGTATTTTTTAGCCCTATCTGCTCCAACTTCTATTTATTTGAATTAATGAAGTATTTCATTAAGTTGAGGGTTTCTGCTTGTTTTCCAATCATTAGAGTATGATTAACGGTTACATCTTTCTGTCATGATACAATTGACTAATTTCATATAACTTTGTCAATATTTTGCATAAGAGGTTTTGAAAATAAAATGCAATTGATGAAATGGTGTATCATACTCGTTAAAATTATGAAACTCAAACTTTTACCCTCTTTCTTGAAATTGTTACATTTAACTAATATTAGGAGGATCTGGTAATTATTATAGACATTAACAAATACAACCGGGAAAAAAAAAGGATAGCAAAACAATCCATTTTTTTTTAAATGCCACTGTTTCCAACATGTTCTGATAGACAAAGAAAATTCAAGCAAAATTGATTTTAACCTTTAAACAATATTTACTGAAAAAGGACATGTTGATACTTTGTTAAACTAGAAGATATGAAGTTTTCTCAAAATCATGCTTACATTCTATTTCTCCTGCTTAAACATGTTCCCTTTTGGGTTTTAACAATAATATAAACCTTGTTATTCAATTCATAAGATTTTTCTCTTTCATAAGACGTGTAATTATCTTTTGTGGACAAACCTCTCTTTTAATGAAAGTTAAATTTCTTTAAGTAATCAAGCTGAAACAAGAAAAGCATGAAACCGGGTCAAAACTTACTTGAGAAAAACCAGAAGTATCCTTAACACACCAACCATTGAGAAACCTTAAGAAATAAATATCTGAGGACATGTGATGAATATCAATTATTGATTCTCCTGGGCAATTCAAGTATAATTCCACAGAAAGAATTAAGCTATAATTATGCATTGCTCAACTTACAATACCAATACTTAAAATTTTATCGAAATAAAACCACTAATTGACTCTAATAATAGACAAATTCACACACACACACACACACAGAGGTCCTTATGGGACTCATTGTCTACAAACACTTTACAACGTGCCATTGGTTTCAGGTATTCCTACTGTAAGGTTCTTCTCCATTACCCAGGAACAACCTTTAATTTCACTGACATTATTTTTCCTCATGCATTTTCTCATCCTTAGTTTCAAAAACTGCCTACAAAAGTGGTAAGAACAGTGGTAGATACAGACACTTGGTCCTATTCATACCACTCAACAAGAGGTATGCTAGGCCTTCCCGTATTCTCCAGCACATATTCTCATGATGTTCACCTCACCAACAGTGTAGATGCTTAAGAAAGATCTACTTTTCTTTTTTCTTCTCAAATAATTATATTTTGTGGATACTGCTGGCTTCTTAGAGTATTGGTTATTCTCAAAATTAAACACCATAAAAGTTTCTATAATTACCAGTATATTAATACAACATACCAAATAATTTATGCTAGAAATGCAATGGTTATAAATGGGAAATATTATCAAATAGATTCGTTACTACATTTACTCTGCACTTCATTTATAAAAAGTAAAATATTTTCTTTTTTAATCCAAAATATTTGTAACTCTAGTAATAAAAACATTTATACTAGATAGATTAAATTTTTACATTTCCTTAAAATACATAAACAAATAACTAATAAATTTGCAATTATATGTTCCAATGCATAGATTAATTAATTCAAAATTGACATAAACTTTAAAGTGATTACTATAAACACATATTTATATCTTTCTTGTCATTATTAGATAGCATGACTAATATAATTAGCAATATTTTTCATATTATTTATTCTGACTACATATAAACTATGGGACATTTCTATTTATTTCATCATCATTGGTCAATAATAATCTTAAAATAAGATTTTGATAGTTTAACAATATATTTACCATATTTAATACTACTTTCAGATGTGTGTACTAAAAATAATCATGTAATATATAAAAATATTTTAGAAATTCTTATCGAATTTAATTGATAATGCATTTCCAATTAATTAATATTGATTCTATAATTTGTATGTTAAGTGAAGAAATCTTACAGAAATATAGAAAGTTAATGAAATAAAAACATCATTCACAAATTGAGTCTAAGTGGATGAACGACCTCAACATAAAACTGGATACATTAAATTTAATACATGGGAAAGTGGAGAAAAGCCTCAAACTCATTGGCATAGTTGATCATTTCCTGAACAGAACACCAATAGCTCAAGCTCTAAGACCAACAATCAATAATTGAGACTTTAGGAAATGTAGAATTTCTGTAAGGCAAAGACACTGTCATTAGAACAAAACTGCAACCTACAGATTGGGAAAAGATGTTCACTAACCCCACATCTGACAGAGGGCTAATATCAAAAATTTATAAAGATCTTAACAAATTAAACACCAAGAAATCAAATAACCCAATCAAAAAGTGTGATACAGAGCTAAACTGAGAATTCACAAAAGAGAAACCTCTAAAGGCCAAGAGACACTTGAAGAAATGCTCAACATCCTTAGTCATCAGAGAAATTCAACTCAAAACGACTCTGATAGTGTATCTCACACCTATCAGAATGGCTAAGATAAAAATTTCAAATGACAGCACATGCAGGCAAGGCTGTGGAGAGAGGCAAACACTCCTCCATTGCTGGTGGGAGTACAAACTTATTCAACCACTTTGGAAATCAACCTGGCGATATCTCAGAAAATTGGGAATAGTTCTACCTCAAGACCTAGCCAAACCACTCCTGGGCCTATATCCAATAGATTCTCCACCAAACCACAAGGACATTGACTCAATTATGTTCATAGTGTCTTTATCCGTCATAGCCAGAAACTGGAAACAATGCAGATGTTCTTCAACTGAAAAATGAACTTAAAAAAACAAAAACAAAAACAAAAAATAAAAGCCAAGAAAGAAAAGACTGTGATGCATTTACTCAGCTGTCATAAGCAAGGAAATCATGCAATTTGGAACCAAATAGAGTAGAAAAGCTCATCGCAAGTGAGCTAACCTAGGCCCAGACATGGTGCATACTCACTTATAACTGGATATTAGCCATATGTTACAGGATAATATTTCTACAACTAGACCTAGGACCTTTACACACATATAGATAATAGGCAACTTGGTCTTCATACAGATTCCCTAACAAGTTGAGTGGGGGATACTATCTGTCATGGACTCTGTTGCCTGTTAGTGGAACACCTTATCCTAGCTAGGCTGCCCAGGCAGCTCCAGGGTAACAGGAAGTTCTGAGCCCTCCTGTGACTGATGAAATGAAGGACCCTCCCCACACACACACACTCAAAGACAAGAAGATGGAAGAGTGTGGGAAGTTAGGATCTGGAGGGGAGGTGGGAGGGGACTGTGATGGAGATGTTCCTTGAATAAATAAATGCATTTTGGTAAACAAATCATCCACTAAGCCAGGACTGACTTTTATGATTCTTCCTTAAACACTCAGTAAATTTTTTCTTGAGATAATTCACTTTGTTTCAAATAGAATCCTAGTTTTCCCAAGATCATTGAGAAGATGATTGTATATAATGGACAGAGGTGCTAGGATGTAACAATCTCCAAATATTAAGCATCTGGCCTTAAGATTCTCTGACAATCAAATATTTCCACCGGTTTTTAAGTTAGGAAAATCTACCCTGACAGCCTTTTTAAATTGTCACTATTAAATACAATCAACGTGTAGATAAAACAAACAAAGACACACTAGTACAAAGGAATGTCTAAACTGGCAGAGATCCTGAAGATACATACAATGATTCATATGCACTTTGACTGTAATTGGTTTGTTTCTGTTGTTTTCTTCCCCAGACAATCGATTTGCTTTCCTAAAACATAACCTAATGAATTCTGTTATGTTTTGTTGCTTTACTGAAAAGGCTCTATTAGGAGCCATTTGTTCCCCGGTGTCATTTATAAAACCTACAGAAGATGATGTGTGGTTGTTGAGGTAGTTGTGGTATCAAGAAATAACATGAATATGATGTAACCACAAATCCCTCATTGTGGAATATGGGAGAGTTGTTTTTCTTCAGATTCTGTGCCACTTGTCAACACTGTTGTACTTCATTCAATATGTGTTATGCTACCCATTAAAAACATCATTTAATGACTTCCAGGAAATGCACGCTCACCTCTACACCTGGTTAGGAAGACTGAAGATTTTACAGTAGTAGATATTTTAAATATTTGTATCATAATTGGACACATGCTTCTCTGAATATCTGCTTCTTATTAAGGAAAGAGGGATATATCTCTTGTAGACTTAGTGGTTAAAATTGGAAATTATACCTACAATATGTTGAGGAATCAATTTTAAAGGAAAAGTTAAAGCAATTTGAAAAAAATAAGGACAACAATAACAACTGTTTGAGCAAAAATGGGCAGATTCTTTCTACAATTTCTATTTATCAGGAAAGTTTTAATTTAAATCTTACATAATAAGGTGTAGAGGGTGACTTAGTCCTGAACGCATGATGATCTGAGTGAATGTGTATTGTTGAAAATGAGTTGACCACATTAGTGACCAACACTTAAGGCACTTGGGAAATCAGCAAAGCCTTCACCTGAGGTCAGACTCAGAGGAAGTTGCCAAACATCTCAAATTCAAATAAAGTGTTTACAAATGATTGACCAGTGTGTGAAAAAAACTAGCAATTGCAGCTTTCTCGTTCTGAAATTTTACTGAAACTGTTTGCCTACAGATACCTCCTGTAGAAGCAGTTCCCCTCCCTGTGCTCTACAGGAAAAAAAAAAAAACGATGAGGTTGCAGGTGGTTGATTAATCAGTTGTTCCCGCTCCATTAGAGTGCAGAGTCCACCTGACTCCAGTTTTCCTGTGAAATTGTTGTCATTTCCTTAGGGTCACTGATCTTTCTTCATTCCTTACTATTCCTTGTCAGCTTTCTAGGATTAAACCACAAGGGTTATAAGAGTAAGCTATTACTCATATTGTCAATAAAGTTGTCATGACATCGACATCAATATGCTCCTAACCATTCACTCACTAACTTTATCCCCCAAATTTACTAAATTAAAGATTACTAATATCATTCTGTTTTTAACCAAGGTTTTCTAATGTTTCAAGTATACTCATGTTTTTCAGTACTTTTATAATACACCACATGTTACCTAAGATAAATACATATGCAACGTGTCATTAAAAGTTTTAGCTTACAGAAATAACTATAGGCAACAGAGTAAAACAGAGAGTGAGAGAAGTTGCTGTCCTCAGGGAAAAGCACACTAATCAGCTGTTCTGGGCCTAGCATTCAAACTTAAAACATAGATAAAAGTAATATATAGACTCAAAATTTACACATAAGCACACACACACACATACAAATATATGTATGTATTCAATAATATTTGATTAAAAAGAGGCAGTAAATTTGAAGGAGGGGGAAATTTGAATGGAGGAAAGGGAAGGCAGAAATGTAATTAAAATACAATCTCAAAAATAAATGAAATATTTTTGTGGCTATTGTGAAGGGTGTTGTTTCTCTAATTTCTTTCTTAGCCCATTTATTTTTATTTTTTGTATAAAGAAAGGCTTCTGATTTTTTGAATTAATTTTGTGTCAAGCCACCTTGCTGAAGGTGTTTATCATCTGGAAGTGTTCTCTGGTTGAATTTTTTGGGGTTGCTTATATACTATCATATAATCTGCAAATACAGAGTTTGATTTCTTCATTTTCAATTTGTATCCCCCTTGATCTCCTTTAGTTGTTTTATTGTTCTAGCAAGAACTTCAAGTACTATGTTGAAGAGATATAGTGAAAGTAGGCACCCTTGCCTTGTTCCAGAGTTTAGAGGAAATTCTTTTAAGTTTCTCTCCATTTAATTTGAGGCTGGTTACTGGCTTGTTGTATATCGCCTATTATTTCTAGGTATGGTCTTTGTATGCCCATTCTCTCCAGGACTTTGAGCATGAAAGGGGTATTGGATTTTGTCAAAGGCTTTTTCAGCATCTAGGGAGACCATCATGTGGTTTTTTTATTTTTCAGCTTGTTTATATGGTGAATTACATTGATGGATTTTCATATGTTAATCCATCCTTGCATTCCTGGGATGAAGCCTACTTGATCATGGTGTATGATACATTTCACATATTCTTGGATCCACTTTGCCAGTATTTTATTATGTATTTTTGCATCTATGTTCATGAGGGAAATTGGTCTGCAGTTTTCCTTTTTTGTTGGGTCTTTGGGTGGTTTAGGAATCAGGGTGACTATGGCCTTATAGAATAAGTTTGGTAGTGTTCCTTCTGATTCTATTTAGTAAAACAGTTAAAAAAAGTATTGGTATTACCACTTCTTTGAAGGTCTGGTTGAATTCTGTGCTGAAACCATCTGGCCCTAGGCTTTTTTTTTTTTTTGTTGGGAGATTTTTAATGGCTGTTTCTATTTTCTTAGCGGTTATAGGGCTGATTAATCTGTCAAACTGATCTTGATTTAATTTTGGTAGATGGAATCTAAAAGAAAATTGTCCATTTCACTTAGGTTTTCATTTGGTGGAGTACAGATTTTTAAAATACAACCTAAAGATTCTCTGGATTTCCTCAATGTTGTTATTTCTGCCTTTTTGTTTCTGATTTTGTTGATTTGGGTTTTTTTCCCTCTGCCTTTTAGATAATTTGGCTAAGGTTTTGCCTATTTTGTTGATTTTATCAAAGAACCAATTTTTGGTTTTGTTGATTCTTTGTATTGTTCTTTTTGTGTCTAAGTTAATTTCAGCCCTACGTTTGATGATTTCATGCCTTCTGCTCCTCTTGGGAGTGTTTGCTTCTTTTTTTTCCCAGATATTCCAGTTCTGCTATTAATTTGTTAATAGCTATCACCATTTTCTTTTTGAAGGTACTTAGTGCTATGAACTTTCCTTGTAACACTACTTTCATTGTGCTCCATAGGTTTGGGTATACTGAGCCTTCATTTTCATTGTATTTTAAGAAGTCTTTGATTTCTTTCTTTATTTCTTCTCTGACCCAGTAGTCATTCAGTAGAAAGTTGTTCAGTTTCCACGAATGTGTAGGCTTTCTGTTATTTCTGTTGTTGAAGTCCAGCTTTAATCCATGGTGGTCTGATAAGATACAAGGGGTTATTTCAAATTTCTTGTATCTGTTGAGGCTTGCTTTGTGTCTCACTGTTTGGTCAGTTTTGGAGGAGGTTCTAAGTGGTGCTGAAAGAAGGTGTATTCTTTTGTATTTGAGTGAAAAATTCTGTAGATAGATATGTTAGGTCCATTTGGTTCATAACATCTGTTGGGCTCATTATTTCTATGTTTGGTTTCTGTCTCAATGACCTGTCCATTGTTGTGAGTGGTGTGTTGAAGTCTCCCACTACTAATATGTTGAGATCAATGTGAGGTTTAAGTTTTAGAAGAGTTTCTTTTACAAATGTGGGTGCCCTTGTATTTGGGGCATAGATATGCAGCATTGAGATGTCATCTTGATGAATTTTTCCTTTAACGAGTATATAGTGCCCTTCTCTATCTTTTTTTTATTAATTTCTTTTGAAAGTCTATTTAATTTGATATTAGGATGGCTACTCCAGCTTGCTTCCTGGGCCCATTTGCTTGGAAAACCTTTTCCCAGCACTTTACTCTCAGGTAGCATCGATCTTTGCTGGTGAGGATCGTTTCTTGTGTTCATCAAAATTATGGGTCTTGTTTATGGATCCATTCTATAAGCCTGTGTCTCTTTATTGGGGAGTTGAGTCCATTGATGTTGATGGATATTAATGATCAAAGGTTGTTATTTCTGGTTGTTTTGATGTGGGTGGTGGTTGTGTGTTTCTTTTGATTTAGCTGCAGTAGAGTTTTTTTGTTTTTTTTTTTTTTGCTTTCTCTGTTTTCTTGTGTGTAGTTATGTTCTCTAGAAGGAATTCTCCTTCTAGAATCTTCTCTTGGGCTGGATTTGTGGGGAGATACTGTTTAAATTTGGCTTTGTCATGGGATATCTTGTTTTCTCCACCTATGTTGAAGAGAGATTTGCTGGGTATAGTAGTGTGGCCGGGCACCTATATTCTCTTAAGGCTTGTAGGATGTCTGCCCAGGCCCTTGTGTCTTTTAAAGTTTCTGAGGAGAATCAGGTGTAATTCTGATGGATCTGCCATTATAGGTTATTTGACCTTTTTCTCTTACAACTTTTAATATTTTTTCTTTGTTCTGTATATTTGGAGTTTCAGTTATTATGTGACAAGAGGAATTTATTTTCTGGTCTAATCTGTTCAATGTTCTGTATGCCTCTTGGAATTTTACTGGCATCTCTTGCTTTAAGTTTGGGAAGTTTTCTTCTATAATTTTTTTGAAGATGTTTCCTAGATCTTGGAGTCAGAAGTCTTCTCTTTCCTCTGTGCTTATCATTCTTAGGTTCTGTCCTTTTTTGAATCCTTGATTTCTTGGATGTTGTGGGTGAGAACTTTTTTAGATTTCTCATTCTCTTTGGTTGTTGTATTGATTTCTTCAATCGAAACTTCCACATCTGAGATTCTGTCTTCCATCTCTTGTATCCTATTTTTGATACTCATGTCTATAGTTCCTGTTCTCTTCCCTTGAATTTATACCTCTCGGTATCAACCAAATCTGATTGCAGATTCTCTTGAATTTGATTAATAGAATAATTGAATAAAAGATTATAATCCTTGCTTCAGGTAGACAGATCTGGACTATCTTTGAGCTGGACTCTCATTTTTCTCTCCTTTGAAGATAAATGTTCAAAGTAGTCTTCTTTGTTACTGTCAAGCATTCATGAATACCTTGACAAATAATGTAAATATTTATTGTAATAAGGTCTCTATCTGTCATGTTAGGAACAATTTTCAAAAATGACCAGTGGATGCTTAAAAATATGAACTTCAACCATTTTATATTTATTTCAGTTATGCTAGTAATATTTTTGTTTCGACCAAAACAATTATTTTATGAAGCCAATTTTTAAAAATTGTCAAAATTGTAAGATTTAACAGAAATAAATTAATTTCATGAAGTCAGCTATAATGATAAAATATTATTTAGTTAAGATGTATTTAAAAATAAGAGTGGGTCCTAAGTGGCCATAATCAAGACATTCACCATCTGTAGTTAAAGAAAATGAAGTATAAAATAAAAGGAAAAATCTGACGTCATACAATTAGTTGACACACAATCATACTAAGTTTCATTCTCTAAATGGGGGGGGGTCAATTATAACCAATTATTCCAAACAATTCTTTTGGAATGAAATGCCGTGGATTTTAAATGAAAAATAATTAATAATAATCAATTTTTCATCCTTTCTTCTGAGGAGAAATCATTTTAGGGGAATAGAAAGGTGGAAGACTTGGCTGGGTATGGATGGGGTAGGGAGCACAAGAGTGAGCTAGCACGGAGATAGGCAAGCAAATGTATGAGCTGCAGATCTTAATGGTATAATCATGCTACTAATATGTTATAAAATTATGAGACAAAGAAGACAATGTGACCCAGAGTTGAAATAAAAAAATGCCGACATACAGATTGCTTTAACTTGACCACATATTTTTGCCTGTTGTCCATGCACTATCTCTCTGGCACTATGCAGATTTGACATTCCTGAACTGACATTAAGTAATTTCTAGTGTCACACTGTCCATGTTTTTACCAGTACACATTTATAACTGCAGGAACTCTGATCATTTTAGGAAGGGCTAAGTATAAAATTTAAAAGAACATACATGGAAAAGTTTAAAGGTACTTTATCACAGTGCCCTAGTTTATTTTCACCCAATGGACCAGCTTCTATGAATTGCTTCAAAAATTAGAATAAGCACCATGATTTTCCATGTATCAGTCAAGGCATTACTATTAGAATTTTAAATTCATCCTTCTAGAATTATAGTCAGATATGCTATTAATAAACTTTTCATCTATATTAGTACAAATAAAATGTGCTTAATTAGGTAATAGCCAATATTAGTGGTTATCAAATATATATAATATATTATATATAATATATATATTTTATATATCTTCTTCCCTCATTGCTTTATATTGCACTCTTCATGATGTTCTCTTAAGACCCTCCCTACCTTCATGTAGTATATCTACTTATAATCATATATTATATTAATTAATATTACATAATATTAACTATTTGTATAAAGCTATAATCTGCATATAAGAGAAAATGTTCAGTATTTTTTTAATCTGTGTTACTTTTTGTTCTTTTTTAAAATTTATTTATTTATTTATTTATACTTCAAGTTACATCTCCATCACAGCCTCTGCCCTCCACCCTTCTCAGTCCCACCCTCCCACTCTTAAGCCCCTCGCCTACCTATCCTACTCCTCCTGTATGGGGTTTATCCACAACTCAGCCCCCCTCAGTTCATTATTCATATGAAGGCTAAGAGACTCCTCTTGCACTGGGGGCCTACATGGTTGTTTCACTAGGGCGAAGTGTCCCACTAACAGGTAAATAGTCCATGTTCCTGTTCCTTTCAGTCTGTTGGTTGTAGGATAGTTATCCTGAACTATATGACAAAAATCCAATTATAAGCAAATAGATGCCTTGTGCATCTTTCTGAGTCTGGGTTAGCTCACTTGGGATGAGCTTTTCTGGTTCCACACATTTAGTGGCAAATTGCATGATTTCCTTGTTTCTGAGTAGTATTCTATTGTGTAAATGTACCACAGTTACTTTCCTTAACATCATGCTGTCCAGCTCAATCCATTTTTCTATAAATACAAAAATTCCATTGTGCACATGTACTACATTTTTTTGCCTTTTTCAATTGATGGGCATTTAGGCTCCTTCCATATCTTGGATATTGTAATATTGTAAACACTGAATTGGGAAAGATATGTGCATGCATATCAGTGGTTTGAAAACTTTGATTTTTTTTACAGTGATTACCAAGGAGTTGTATATCTGGGTCAAATAGTGGTTCTTACATTTTTAAAGAAGCTTGATACTGATATCCATAACTGAGCAATATTTTACATTCATGGATGAAATATATATTTGTTCATTTTTGCACACATTCTCACCAGTATTATCATTTATTTTATTGATGATAGCCATTGTGAATAATACCCATGAATTTCTATGCAACTTTAACTTGTATTAACTTATGGCGAAGGGAGTTGAACAATTTTTCATATACTTGTTGACCATTTCTACTTCTTTTTTTTCTTTTGAGAAATATCTGTAAATACCTTTTGTCATTTGTGAATGTAAGTGTATTTACATGTGTGTGCATTTTTTCTTCTTTAATGTTTATTTAATATTTCAAGTTACAACTCCAGCTTAGTGCCCTCTTTGTTTTTACATATGCATGCATGTCTATTCATAGAAAGTTAGTAAAACACCAGGAATCATCTCTAAGGGACCATCCACTTGTTGACTGAGACAAGATCTCTCACTGTCCTATAGCCTTAATATGTATGCTAAACTAGACTAACTGGTCAACAAGCTTCCAGGGACCCACTTCTTTCTGTCTCCTATATGCCCAATGCTGAGCTTATTGGAGAAAGCAAATGCACCTAGTTTCTATATGGATTGTAGAGACTCAAAATCGTGTTCTCATGCTTGTGAGGCAAGCACTTACCAGTGGAGTCAGCTCCCAAGACCACATTTCTCTATGTGTTGATTGTTTGATTTGGATTTTTGGTGTTTAACTTTCATTTCCTTTGGCTATACAGAAAAGTTTTAATACCATGCAGCACCATTCCCAGTTATTGGGATTATTTCAGAGCTCTCCTTTAGGGAAATGCCTATAGAAATTAATAATATCTCAAAATGAATGTTTAAAGCTTAACTATTTTAAACTGGATTGTACCTCAGAATTTAAACTATTTTCTGGAGTTTTTCCAGCATCATGGTGCTTTGATCATTCCTTATTTATATCACAGTTGTTCTTTATTTTAAAAACCCCTCTAGGAAATAATTTGAGTGACTGTGTTACTTCTGTATGTTCCACATTAATAGTGGTCACTGTCAACATAAGTATTTCTATTCAAATGTCATTCTATTACAACAATGTTGCTTTTGTAAAAATACAATCTAGGAAATGGAATCTACAGTAAATATTTTAATGAGGATGGAATGCAGAAAATTAGATATTCAATTTTTTTTTTAAAGAAAGACCAGAGGAGGAGTGAGCTTGGATCTCAAGTACAAATATAAGTGATCATGGTCCCGGAGGCTAACCTGAGCATCACATTTGAAGGTAGGAACAAACTACATGCTATTAATCTGCAGTCCAATATGTCTATATTTTTGAAATGTTAGAATGCGTACAAATCATGTTAGTAATGATTTTCTTGCAAAAAGGAACAAAAGGTTTTCTTAAAGTATTAATGATTTCTTCTTAAGTAAATCTGAAGCTATGTGTACTTACAGTAGAAATTATTTGCTTTACAAATATAGTCCATATTCCCAAACTATTGACTATCATTTACTAAAACTTAGAATTTCTATAATAGAAGTTTTCATTTCTTTAAAAAACAAGGTTGTGTTAAATGAATGTGCTTTTGGGCCTCAAATGTGGGATGTGTAGGTTCTTTGCTCACCACTGAAGACAAACTCATGAGAAGGGCATAAAAATATCCTGATGGGAGAGCTCATGAGGTTTTGCCAGCAGGAAACTGCCATGTGTGGGAGACATGCTTTTTGCCAGTTAGAAAACATCCTTTGATAAACAAACTCCTTGGAGAGCACGTGATCTTAGTCAACAGGAAAATACATTCTATGTGGGTAAGGCATAGAGTTTGCCAACTGGAAAAATATCCTTTGAGGATTTGGAAAGGCTATAACTAGAACCCCCAAAAGCAGAGAGGGCCTTTTTGCTTAACATCACTTCTCATCACTGCTTTGCTTCAAAATTCTCCAGACAATGCTTAGAGACTTGCTTCTGCCTTTGCTGCTGACCATTGCAGCCCAGATCAGGCTGAGACTTGGTCCCAAACAGGGGGACAAGAGGTCCTGTTGCTTGTGCTGTCCCTCCCACAAACTGCTACTGGTTCTTGTTGCTGCGGTGTTTCCTGGTTTGCTGGTTTGTTGTGTTCCTGGTACTTATTCCTGTGTCTGGTGTTGGCCTGGACTAATGAACTCCCAGCGACAAGGATTGGAGTTACCTCTGAGAACTGGATTTAGAGTGGTCTACATTTCCTGTCTTTCCTAACCCTTTATCTCCCATACCTTGGGTCAGTGGGTTAGAAGGAAGGTAGAGATATTAATATAACAACAAATACATAGTTTTAAAGTATGCCTTTGAATTTACGTAAATTTTCCTTTTTATTTCTCCTAAAATGACTGCATTAGTCAAAATACTTAATCTCTATCTATCTATAGACACATATGAGCTCACACATACACACACACACACACACACACACACACACACACACACACATGCTACAAGGGTGCATGTAAAGATAGATTAACTTAAATGCAAAATGTTAATCTATATTTTACATGTCACAAACTTCTGTTAATTCTAAGTTCATTACATTATTAATTTTTTTGTTGATTAAACTTGAATTAGAAGATATCCCATCCTAAAATATAACATCCTCTTTGTTCCTACAAAATGTGATAGCACAAAGTATAAATTTCAGTATACTAATTGACTAAAATCATCTCTTTCTGAATGAAAGCTATAGCACCATATGACACTGAGGTTTGAATGATGCTTCTCCCATCTTCCTCTCCTCCCCCCTCTTCTTCCTTCCCCTTCTACTCTTCAGCAACCATCACCTCTACCCCTTCTCTTCTGTTCTTTTTTAAAAGGTCTTCATACAAACATTAGACTTCTGCTTCAGGCTGACCCATTCAATCTTACAAGAATATGTCACCTTAAGTTTGTTTAGGTAGGTAGCCAAAGCAATGGTTGGGAGGTTTTGTTCAGCTACTATGTCCTATTTAGAGAAGTGTTTGTTGATGTTCTCATTATAATAACCTGAATGCACATTCTCTATGTCATAGAGTGTCTGTGTAGGAAAGAGTTAATGGTTTGTACTAAGTTCTTCAGTGGTATCTGCCTCTGTGTGCCTTATTTGATTTTGGCATCACTTGAGAAAGAACCAAAGAAACATAGATCAAAACTAAGGAGATCATTAATGGAAACCCAGACCTGGCTTCCATGTCACAGTCATAAAACTTGTGTGCAAGTTACAATTACATCCTTTCCAATTCAACTGTGAGTTAGATGAGGAGTCGACCACATAGTTCAACCTTAATAAAGTTCATAGTTCCTGAAGCATAACAAAAACCAGACAGAAATAGCATATGAGCAGCCAAGAGTAATGAGAAAATTTAAAAAGCTGGCTGACAGCTTGAAATTTAACTGGGAGGCATGTAAAAGCTTTATATTATAAGAGTATCTACTTCAATTGCCTGGTCTCTCAGAATGAGAAAAATAATGCAACCCATAACTTGAAAATTATGCCATGTTTGGACATTTTAAGTGAATAAAATATTATTTTATGAACTTCCAGACACAAGATAAGAATAAAGAATATTCACTTTCAAAATATGTCACTAGAATGCTGAATTTGCTTTTGGTACATTGAGTTTTTCATTTATCTATTTGTCTCATTCTTTTTCTTTGTTTTGCTCTCGACATAAAGTCATGGAGACAAAGATGTCGGTTTATCTCATAGATTTAAACTTTAAAAACTTTCTGAAATAATCTGTAATTAATATGCTTATTATACTCATCTATTACTTTTTAATAAAAAATTTATTTTTGGCTCTCTCTTTCTGTGTGTGTGTGTGTGTGTGTGTGTGTGTGTGTGTGTGTGTGTGTGT
>CAJQZJ010032464.1:10446678-10484713 GCA_907164525.1 Lophiomys imhausi
TGTGTGTGTGTGTGTGTGTGTGTGTGTGTGTGTGTGTGTGTGTGTGTGTATTCCAAATGTGTGTGTGTACTCAAGAAAATGGTGTTGGATTCCCAAGAGCTGGAACTAAAAGCAGTTATGAGATGCCCTATATAAGTTCTAGGAATTGTACATTATCTAGAGAAGCAACAAGTGTCTTTAATTGAGGATCCATCTCCCAAACTTTGGAAATTAAGTAGCTATATGGAAAGTACACTGGAAATAGCAGATGATGTATTCATCCAGCCAACTTATAAACCAGTTCATAGATTTCAATTTGACTTTGAATATATTTGTTTTGAATGTGAATTAGAGACTCACGGAAAACCATGATTCCACGCTGTTTAATACATAGCATTTTATTGTGTTTTAGTTGACAAATATTTTATAATTAAAATATTTTTCTATTACATATAATTGGTATTATCTTGAAAAATCACGTTTTCTTTGAACTTCAGATGTTTTAGTTTTAGAGTTATGGTAAAGGGCATGGGTTTTCAAGGAGATAGAATGTAGAAAACTGTTAAATCTTTCTGCATCTGACACTGAGTTGCTTTGGGGATAGATATAATTATAGAAGAATGGAACCGGTAACAGTCCAGATTGTAAAATATATCCAAAGTGCTAGGCTAAATGGAAACAAAAACTCATGAAGATTAGTGACATTTGACAATGTCAATTTCTATGATTCTCAGAATATCTAGAGACCAGGGGAGAAAAAACAGACATGGAAGTGTCATAATATCTAAGTAGAAATAGCATCCTACGAGACATGCATGATGATTTCTAGAGAACAGATTTACAGATTGCTTAACTTAAATTACCAGCAGGATAATTTTGCTTCTAAATATAATTGTGTAGATTATATATTCATTTTTTGGAGAATTAAAATATCTTCACTTTTGGTATCAAACCTGAACTACACGTCCCGAGAGATAAAAAGCATTCTGCCCTCAATTAAGTCACTGCTTCCATAGTACACTGAAATGGATATTCCCAAAGTCAAAGCACTAAGAACATTTCTCAAAATATTTCTACTAAAAACTACCCACGTGCTTTCAAATTGCGAGATTGCTTTGAATGAGTGAGATAGCAGACTTCTTTGTGGGGAGAGAGACAGAGATACATACATGTATGTTTCATACACACACACACAAACACACACACACACACATATATGTGTGTGTGTGTGTATATATATATATAGAGAGAGAGAGAGAGGGAGAGAGACAGAGAGATTTGAATATATATGTGCATATGAATGCAGATCTCAGAGGTCAGAGTTGGCCCTAGTTGTCCCTTTGAAGCCATTCACGTGGATGTTGACTTTTGAGAAAGAATCTTTCACTTGGCCTGTCAATCACTGAGTTCACTAAATTCTATGAGCAACAATCCCTTGGAATATACCTGACCTCTTCCCCTGTAGCACTGAGATTACAAACGCAGTATATTACAGTGTCGTGAAATTTTGTGATTGAACTTAGCTACTTTTACTTGCATGCAAACATTTTACCAACTGAGCTATCTTTCTAGTTCTAAAAAGTGCATGTTAACATTTCTTTCATTATATGATGATAAAATAAATCAAAGCAGTTAAAATTTAATAATGATTTAAACAAATATTATGAATACTGAAATCTTAACTTCTGTTTCATTTTGGTGGTTATGGATGCTAAATCCATAGTGTCCTGAATTTTAAAATTAAAGATACTTTTCTCACCTATTTGTCTAATCTATAATTCAATTTCTTAGATTGACAGAATAGTATTTTTCAATCTTGTCTCTTCTCCACCAAACTATAGATTAACCTAAGAAACAAAAGAAAGCACTTATGCAAGTTTGTTCTGTCTTGCATTATGTTTTACCAATTTTATTCTTTGAGATTTTCTCACATTTACAACTCCATTTTGTTTCAAAGGTTAATGTCTAACCTTTTATCAATTTCATGTATTCCTTTTCTACTCTTATATTACCAATATAACAAGTAATAATAGTGACTCAGCTTATCCATCTGACTCACATGTCTAAAAATTTATTTGCATCTTTAAGTTTTTTAGAACATTTTAGGAGGGTCTAGAATAGTCCCTTCTATGTTTACATATAGAAAGTTACATCTATTTTGTAAAAAATTGAATTGATCCTTATCATGAAAGGCCTCGGCATATATAATATGGCATCTATTCACACTTATAGTAGGATTTTAGCTATATAGTAGAGGATATCGATACTACAACTAACACACCAAAGGGAACATGGACATAGACTTTTTATTTTTTATTTATTTTTATTTTTACTTATTTTTTCTCTATTTTTTATTCTTTTTATATGTTTGTCTGCTTATTTGTTTGTTTGTTTTTTAGTTCTCTCTCCTGGGCAATGAAACACTTTTCACTGGTGGTACTGCCTTGTAGACCCCCAATGAATGAGGAGGCTCTTGGTCCTCATATGACCTCTGAACTGAGATGAGGGACTGTTATATAGGGACACCCCACCCCAGAAAAATGGGATGGAAGTGTTGGAGGGTAAAGAAAGAAAATGAAATGTGAAGTTTCGGCCTTTTGCTACTAATTGTCATAAACTGTTTAGGATGATTACGAAATGCAAACCAATAGTCATGGAAGCCGGTCATTTTGTTAGGTACTATGACAGTCTATTATAGTTATTTTCTAAGCTAATCAGAAATAAAGCTGCTAAGAGACAAGCAACATCTGCTTATCCTAATATAAGAGATAGATAGGGCCTCTTCAAAAACCTCAAGAGATCTGCAGAATATGGCATTCAAAGATGTTTTCGTAACTTTAGATTTTTTTTTATATTGAGACATATCAACCTCTGACAGCACCCCCCATTCTACTTCAAGTAGAAGATGAGCATCAAAGAATGTCCAGTGGGAGATGATGAATTAGTCGCAAGCCTATCTCTTGGTAGGAAAAGCCCCTTGTACCAATTGTAGACAGAATGCTGTCCAAAAAGGACAAAACTTGGAAGCAGGTAAGTTGACAGCCTAGCTCTGCCAAGACAGGGTAGACAAGTCCTTCATAACCCCTGCTCTACAATCAATGTCTGTTAGAGAAATGGGGCCAAATGACTGAAGATCGATGCTGTAATCTATGGAGAGAAAAGAGAAACTGTCCAGGCAGCCACTGGTATGTCATTTCTTAGTTTTGGAAGCTGCAGGTCCTGTACTTCCTATAAAATCAGATATATTTATCCCTCTCAGGTCTCTGAGGTGGTTGAAGAATAGATAACCAGAGTCTCATAATTAAATTTTGAGTTGTTTAGGAGTCAAGAGAGTGTTATAGATCTAAGAAGATACTTTTACAATTATGTTGCAAGTTAGTATGAATGTTGAGTTAGATATAGAACTTTAAACTCATGGAGATGTTTAGATAGTAGAACGTTAAAGTCAGGTGCCAAATACATATGGACTGGACATTGGGACTGTACGCTAAGCCATATAACCCTCATAATTGTGGGTTATACAAATACCCTCTGTTGTTTTGTATTGTATCTATTACTATAAGAGAAAGAGCCATTTGTTGGACTGAAAGGGGAAACTGTAGGGGGAAATAAGATATACCTTAAACTTAAAAAAAAGGGAAGAAGATGGGCGCTTGAGGGTGGGAGAGGGGGGACTGGAGGGGGGAATAGGGAGGGGATTGCGATTGAGATGTAACTTGAAGAAATAAAAAATAAAGAAAAAATAACAAAAAAAGAAAATACTGAAATAAGATCATATTGTATTTAAAATATGCCTTAAATTTTATAGACAGATCCTCTATATGACATTATAAGGGAAGACAAAGGACTTCTAAAAGCCAAAACACAAAAAAAAATAGCCATGTGCAGTTGGAGTCAGAAATTGGATTTCTGCAATCCAGTCCTTTGCAACAGATCAGGCATCTTCCCACCTAGGGAATTCAGTGGGAGTGGCCTTTTAAATACCTTTATTTCAAATTCTATCTCCTAAAGCTATATGGACTAAGTGTTAATAAGTGCAATTCAATAAGTGGGTGATTTAACCAAGCTGTAAACTGTCAAAATAACCCTAGGAGAACAACCCAAACAATATTAAAATCTTATTTTTTAAATACATCTCTGTATATTATTATTTTATCCTAAAATGATTTCCTAAATTATGTTTACTTTTTCTACAAGCAATTTCTTTATGAACTAAAACTCTGTATAATTAAACATTTTATGAGGAATTGACCATACTATTTAAAATATCTTTTTTATACATTAATTTGGCTACATCAATATTGATCTTTGTATATTGATACAAAATTAAGATTAAATTATTTAAGGTATTAAACTTATGTAATGCTTAAAATGCAATGTGAAGCTTTGACCTTTTGATAGCAACTGTCAGAAACAGTTTAGGATAATTAAGAAACTCAAGCTAATAGTCATTCAAACATGTCATTTTGTTAGGTACTAGCATAGTTTATCAAAGATGTTTTCTAAGTTAATCAGAAATCAAATTGCTAAGAGACAAGCAATATTTTCTTATACAAATATATGAAGATAGATAGGTGGTCTTCAAAAACTTCAAGAGATCTGTAGAATATGGCATACAAAGATATTTTCTTAATATTTTATTTAATTTGAGATATGTCAGCTCCTGCAGCAACCCCATTCTATTCCAAGTAGAGGATAGCATCGAAGAATTTCCTTTTGGAGATGGTTGTAATAGTGGCAAACTTGTCATTTGGGTAAGAAAAATCCCTTCCTTCAACTCTAGACAGATTTTGTCTGAAAAGGACAAAACTTGGAAGCAGGTAAGTTGACAGCTCAGCACTGCCAAGAAAGGGCAGCCAAGTCCTTCATAATTCCTGCTTTACAATTAATGTCTGTCAGAGATACTGGGCCAAAGGCTTAAGATGCTCTAATGTATTGAGATAAATTGGAGACTGTCCAGGAAGCCAGCTGTCTATCATTTCTTAGTTTGGAAACTGCTGGCTCTGCACTTCCTGTATATTCAGATATATTTATCTTTCTCAGGTCTCTGATGTGGTTGAAGACTAGATAGTCATAGTCTCACAGTTAAATTTTAAGTTGTTTAGTAATTAAAAGAATGTTCTGGGTCTAAGAAGATGTTTATAAGTGGGTAATGTAAGTTAGGATGGAAACTTTGGTATAGAACTTTAAACTCATTAAGATAGATTAGATAATAGAATATTAGTATCAGTTGACAAATATGTATGGACTGGACACTGAGAATATATGTTATACCATATAGTTTTCATAATTGTGGCTTAATTATTATTATTGTTTTGTATTGTATTTATTGTTATAAGAAAAATAGTCTTTTATTGGACTAAAATAGGGAGCTGTTGGAGGGAAAATACACCTTAAATTTAAAAAGAAAAGCAGACAGGAGGATGGGGGGAAAGAGGGTAGGAGGGTGGAACTAGGAGAGGGAGGAGGAAGGGCACTACGATTGAGATGTAACTTGAGGAAATAAAAATATGTGATAAAAAATCTATCACATTTACCCTTTAACTCTAAAAAATACTGTTTTTCCCCACATTGAACAATTGTACACACATATGTAAGGCAGAAATTGATATTCGAAACTTAACTGCAAATGAAAATTAGAGAATTTTTACCTTGTAAACATTTCTGGTGACAAGGTGTTGATTATTTGATGCAACTGCTCATGTAGCTGGTACGCCATTGTATGACTATTTCTTAGTATTTATTTATGCTAACCTGTGCTGAAGTTCTCATTTTTCAACTTTTGATTCTCCTTCTGTATACCATACAACAAAAGAACATTTCAAAATCATGAGAGTTGCTGAAATCACATGGAAAGCCCTGATACTGAACATAATCACCAGACTAAACATATTCTTCAAAGTTCCATCAGCTCCTATGATATTTCAAAGTTTCAGGATCCTCCTCAGACACTGAGGTTACTAATTGCATGGCTTCACTTGTTATCTCACATCTTTGAACTCAAAAAATGCAAGCCTGAAAATTTTAGGAGAGAGTACTCCATGAATTTAAAATCCTCAGTGTGAAGTTGTCAATTTACCGAGTAATTCTATGTCTGCTTTTGATTTTATAGAAACTGAATGTTAGTAACTGAACAGATTTTTTTTACTAATGTGTACAGCAGTGATACTATCAATTGTTAACACATAAATGCAGGTAAAATGCCTACCATGAATAATGAATAGACAATCCATGACATGTGCTGGTGCTGGAAATATTGCTTGGCACTTAAGAATGTTTTTTGCTATTTCAGAAGACCTCCCAGAACCAATATTGGATAGTTCATAACTACCCTGAACTCCAGATCTAGGGAATCCAATGCCTAATTCTGGCCTCTGAAGACATCCATGTATGCACACTTACACACACACACAAACACAGTATGTACATGTATTATTTAATACTAATTACCTACACACTAACAATAGTAACTAATTACACACTAGCAACATATACATATATGTTGCTATAGATATACATATATATGTACACACTTATATACACATATATATTTATATGTGTAGGTGTATATGTATATGTCTATATCAGTGGTTCTGAACCTTCCTAATGCTTTGATTCTTCAATACAATTCCATGTATAGTGGTAATTTCCAACCATAAAATTACTTATGTTACTTTATAACCGTAATTTTGTTACTGTTATGGATTGTAACATAAATATCTGATATGCAATATATATGATATGTGGTCCCTGTGAAAGACTTTCAATTCAAAACCCAAAGTGGTTTCAAACCACAGGTAAAGAACTGATTGTCTATATAAACATAGAAAAATTCTGAGCCAGGATACAAATGTTTATTAATTGCTTGTTCATGTCTCCATTGCTTCCCCCTACCTCCACCCTCTACCTCCTCTCCCATCCCTCCTATACCTCCAGTGTGGGGTATCTCCCTGTACCTCAGTTTGTTAGTCACATGAGGTCTAAGAGCTTCCTCTAGCACAGGTGGCATACATGGCATGTAACTAAGGTGGAGAGTCCCACTGACAAGTAACCAAGTCCATGTTCTTGCTCTTTTGAGTCTATTGATTGTAGTATGGTTATCCTATACTATAATGGCTAAAATCCATTTATAAGTATAAGTGAATATAAGCCATGTGTATCTTTCTGAGTCTGAGAAAGACTCACTCATGATGAGCTCTTCTAGTTCTATCCATTTGGTTGCAAATTGCATGATTTCCTTTTTTCTGATAGCTGAGTAGTATTCCATTGTGTAAATGTACCACAGTTATTTTATACATTCCTCAGTTGAAGGGCATCTGGGTTGTTTCCAGTTTCTAGCTATTACAAATAAAGGTGCTATGAACATAGTTGGGGAGATGTACTTGTGGACTGGTGAGGAATCTCTTGGGTATATGCCCAGAAGTGGTATGACTGGGTCTTGAGGTAAAGCTATTCCACGTTTCTAAGATATCACCAGACTGATTCCCATAGTGGTTGTATAAGTTAGCACTCTCACTAGCTGTTCCTCTTTCTCTGTAGCCTCACCAGTATATGCTGTCACATTAAATTTCATAGGAGAGAAAGTGAGGAGAAGTCTGGAACTTGTTGGCTTAGGTGACAACTTCCTGAATAGAACACCAATAGCTCAGGCCCTAAGACAAACAATCAATAAATGGATACTCATGAAACTGAAAAACTTCTGTAAGGCAAAGGACATTGTCACTAAAACAAATTGGCAGCCTACAGATTGGGAAAAGATCTTCATCAACCCCAAATCTGACAGAGGGTTAATATCCAAAATCTATAAAGAACTCAAGAAATTAAATACCAACAAACCAAGTAACCCAATGAAAAAATGGGGAACAGATCTAAACAGAGAATTCACAAAAGAGGAATTTATAATGGCCGAGAGACACTTGACGATATGTCTCTTAATCATCAGAGAAATGTAACTCAAGATGACTCTGAGATTCCATCACATTACTGTCAGAATGGCTAAGATCAAAAACTCAAAAGTCAGCATATTCTGGTGAGGCTGTGGAGAAAGTGAATTCTATATTTACAAACTTTAGATTATTCATTTAATTTTTTGAGTTCATGAGTACAGGTTCAGTTGTGAAAATCAGTAGACAATGTCTTGGGAGTATATTCTCTCCTTCCACCATTTTTGATGTGCATTCCTGGACATCTGGCATTTATCTATCCAACTCACTGTTCTTTCTCTACCTCTAGTTTCTCCATAGACATGCTGGGAATGCAGATTGCATCCCTGGATTCAGCTTTTGCACACATGCATGTGTGTTTGTGAAGGAGAGTGGAATGCAGATTCCCTGGCTTATGGAGCAAGCATTTCACCCAATCAACCATTTTTCAAAATGGGGAACTTAGTCTTGAAAGTGTTTTATAAAGTAAAATCATGAGACATAAAAAGGCAGAAACTGTTAGACTATGAAGGTATGAGGTAAAAAGAGTATTTGAATTCACACAGACAGAAAGGAAAATGGTAGTGAGAAAGTATTATAAAAGCAGATTGGGGAATTTTGTTTGTTTGTTTCTTTAATTGGCACAGATTTTGATTTGGAAAGAAGGAAAGTTCAGGAGTTGGATGGTGGTGGTGTTTGCTCAACAATGTGAATATATTTCATACTAATTACCTACACAGTAAAGATAGCTAAGATGGTATTGCTGCTATGCATATTTTACTATAAAAATTAAGAAGCTGAAAAGTACAAGCTGTGGAGGTTTGAAGAAGAACATCCACTGTAGTCTGATATGTTAGAATGCTTGTCTATATTTGGTAGTACTATAGGGGAAGGATTAAGATTGTAGCTTTTTTGGCGGAGGTATCTCATTAGGGGTGGGCTAGGAGCTTTCAAAATTCCAAGCCATTCTCATTTAGCTCTCTCTTTTGCTTCCTGTTTGTTGTCTCAACATACAAGCCCTCTGATAATGTCTCAGTGCCATGCCTACTTGCCTGTTGCCATATTCCCCACCATGATAGTAATGGAGCTATCAACTAAAACTATAACCAAGGCCACAATTAAATGCTTTTGTTTATAAGTTGCCTTGGTCATGATGTCTCTTCAGTAATAGAGAAGTAACTAAGGCCCAAGTTTATTTCAGGTTAGAAATATTCTGAAGTTGTAAAATATAAACAACAGAGCTAAGCAGCTGTGTTTGATTCCAAAGATTGAAATATATTATGTAATTAAATAGAGCTTAGAAAATGTCAGCATAAGAAGTATGATCAGATAAAATAAATGCTGTCTTATGCCAAGTTTACTAGGCCAGGATGTACAGTGTGAAGTGATCTTCTGTACTTAACAGAACTGTGTTTAATCTACAATCAGCTACTTAAAGAGGATCTTCTCTGATTACTCATGTTTTCATAAATTATTAATTCATGGAAGAAGTGACAGAAGGCATGGGTTTTAGTTCAATTTCTAAGTAAGCTTATCAGTCTCAAAATAGGTTTTATATCATAAGGCACGACTTGGACTACATTTCAAAGGAATGTATGCTCTGTACGTTTGCTAGAGACTATGATCACTGTCTCACTGTGCCTTTACTGCCCCTGACATGGCCTGTGGTCCTCTATGTTCCTTCATGGTATGTTACATCAGTGTTTTGAGGCTTCAAGAAAGAAGAGGCATATAAACAAAGCAACCTGCAACTGTTCGTGTAGCGAGAATTTTATAATTCTGGCTTCTTTAAAAAAACACACACACAGAAATGATATGGGAATATGTTTTTATTTTAATTCCAGTTGTGGGGATATGGAGCTGCTTTGTAGCAGCTGACTATGATCTGCTTTCTACTCTGGTGGGGGGAGGGCTGCCGGCTGCATATAGTTTCTGTGAGTGTGTGATATTTGGAATTCTGGGAACTTTTTAGAGATACAAATGCTAGATCCCTGAGAGGCAGTGTGGCTGTTGGTGGCTGGTTGGTGTTTGGATGGTGTGATTTGCTGTTTGGCAAATCCTCATCGGGAAAGAAAAGAGAAGAAATTAAATATCCTCACAGTGAAGATCAAATTTGCCCCAAGTAGCTCAATGCCCCTAATCATCAGGAAGTAGTCTAATGTAACTTTGTCCCCTTTACCCTCTCTCCTTTCTTCTCCTATCTAGTGCTAGGAAGTTAATAAGGGTGGAGAAGTGTGGGAAAAGGCAACCCACACATTAGAAACAGGTCTGGTTACATATGTGTCCACACAGAGTACTGAAGCTCTTCTAACTACCTTGCACCCACCTCAGGCCACAAAAACCACATGCATGCACCCAAGTGAATAAGTGAGACAATAGATCAAGGTAACTTGAAAAGTTATCAATATTCCAATTGGGTATCATATTATTTTTAGATCAAGAGGTAAATGTGTAATAATAAAATAGAAATCTAATGTGAAATATTTAAAGTCCCAGCACACGGGAGATGGAGGAAAGATTACCACCACTAGAAGTCACTCTTGGCTATGTAATAAATGCTAGACCACCCAGATTATAGAACACCAAAAGAAATAGAAACAGAACTCCAAATGTGCTGTGAAGCACTCACAGCAGCTCTCCTCTGGATTAGTAAGAAAAATCCTTCCTCTAGAGATGTTGAAGCCACAGCCCACTTTCTTTATTTTCTAATCACTTTCAATTTTAAATCTCTTTGATTCTAGTCTAGTCAGGTATAATAGTGTTAAAACATGTTAAATGGAGTTCTGTATTGAACATGCAACCAAAATTTTAAAGTTTTTATTCACTCTTTTTAGCTTGAATGATATAATCAAATCTCTGGTATCAAACCCTAGTATAATGTCGATCACTGAGAACATGCAATTTCTTTTCTATAACTTCTAGACAAAATAGTTTGATAGCTTATCATTTTAGCATGTCCTTACTATTTTTGTTTTTGTTTGAGTATTCTCAAATACTTGATTTTCAAAAATATGTTAAAATCATAAATAAAATAAAACAAGAATCTAGCTTTCTTTATGTATAATAAGCTTGCTTTAGACTTTGCCTTGCAATCTTATATGAGGGCTAAATAGATGGATAGGATTTTTTTGTATACTACTTGCAATCAACAAAATTTGAATTGTTTCAGACTTAAAAAGAAATTGACAGAAAATAGCACATAGTTGTAAATGAAATAATTATATATATATATGAAGTAAATATATTTATGTTTCGTTATTTAATATTTCAGGAGATTAATAACAGATGCTAAACTCATGAGACAAAGCACAATGTTCTACAGCCTACGAACTTCCACTAGAGAAGACAAGGTTGAAGTTTATGTATTATTGGTTTTCACTATTGAATTATGTACATATTTTTTTAAATTTACCTAAGGTTAATTTCTTGAGAGCTCAGTACTCACAACGTGACTGAAGAGAAGGAAAAATAAAGGTAAAAAGTGAGAAGAGGCAAAATTTTCTTTAGCATCATTCTTGTTCTAAGAAGTGCTTAAATCATCACAGTAAACAGCATTTCACTCTATTTTTAGTCAATTAATGAGTGCATATTTCCTGATGGCTTCACCCTGGAGCCTGAGCCAACTTCATCATTGCAGAAAGCTTGCCAATGCTGGTAATGTGGGCTAAGCAAAGAAATCAGAATGCAAATGATATCAGCTTAATCCTTCTTTAGCAGTTGTCATTCTTCCTGTAAATCCGTGCAGTCTCCTTCATGTAGATTTTTAAATAGTGATAAGCAATCAATGGTTTATTCCATGATAAGGTGGGTAGTCTTACATATCCTTCAAGAAAAAATTTGAGATATTTTTTCTTCTGAATTCTATCCTTTCAAAGACATTTCTGCTATTATAATAATGAACACAAAAAATAGCACAAGGCAAAACAATTCATTTGAAAACTTACTATGATGCTCAAACTGATGATTATTTAAGTATATTTATTCTATATTGAGTAAGACCATCATACATTCCTTCACAGTGCCTACTATAGAGAAGCCCTCAATAGATAGATGAGCCCTGCTTCTATAAGTCAACAATACAATTGATTAAAACATGGATATGAAAATGAGTAATAAAAAAGACAGTGTGAGTTAAATAAACTGGTACTTTAAGCTACAAAACAATAGAATAGCAATTGCAATCTTTTTATCATTATAGTGCTTCAATAACAATTTTCCCCATAATTTTCAGATCCAACCTATAAATAAGTATGTATTACACTTTTTGTTAAAAGAGTCTGGGCATATTCAACCTTTTGAGATTGCAACATGACATCATCAACAAAGTTCCCATTCAAGGAGTGTGCTATAGTGTTATATATTAAAAAAAAGCATACACAAAAACAAAAACAAATCAACACCACCAAAAATACAGAAAACACGGGGCTGGAGAGATGATACAGTGGTTAAGAGCACTGGCTGCTCTTCCAAAGGACCTGAGATCAAATCCCAGCACCCACATGGCATTTAACAGCTGTCTGTAATTGTCAGACATGGTGACACACTCCTTTAATCTCAGCACTTGGGAGTTAGAGGCAGGTAAATCTCTGAGTTAGTTCAAGGACAGCTTTGTCTACAAAGTCAGGATAGCCAGGGTTACACAGAGAAACCCTGTCTCGAAAGCCAAAACAAACAAACAAACAAAACCAACCCCCCAAACCCCCCAAAAAACCCAGTAAAACAACAACAAAACAAACAAACATGATACTAGAGCAACAAGGTGAAGGAGGCTTAGAATGTGCATGTGGTTGTATGTTATGATTTATCTGACCCACTAAAATTATCCTGGAAAATAGAACTTTAATCTCCTAAAATGTGTGGATTCTGGATATTGGAACAAATACCTTCCCATTGTGCAACACTCACTTGATAGAGTATATACACAGCCACTGAGACTAATTTTAAATACTGAAATGTGATAGTCTAAAAATCAATCTGTTTTCCTAAATCTGGTAAAAAATGTGAATTAGCCTTTGAGATATTCTAATAAGCCATAAAAGGCACTGAGTATATACCTCTTCCCAGCATTACAATTGATTGGGTGGGAGTGCTGCAGCAATGTTTACTGCTTTGAACTTCACTGTTCTCATTCATCAAATGATAAGGCATAGATTATCTCAAACCTTACCTTTCTCTCTACTCAAAAAATAAAAAAATAAAAATTCACAGCCCTAGAGATTGTTCATAATATGTGATACCTCTATATTCTGCCTATTAGAAAGCCTTAAAACATTCCCAGCCTATGTCAAGTTAAACCACATGTTATTTTATACTGACTGAGACTGATAGTTTTTTACTTTGAGAGTTCACAGAATGCACTCTGAAAATATACTCTACACTGCCAATCGAGTTATATGAGAAAACGGAGAATGGTTTAACAGGGTGAACAGGATGTAGAGAATAATCTTTAAAATAAAATAAGTGATTGAGTGTCTTGGATCATCAGTAACACAATAAGCAACTCTAGGTCAGGGACCCTGGCTTTCTCTTCCTTTTATTCTCCTTAGTGATGAGAGCACTAATGGAAGTAATCAAATGACAGGAGAGAGTGCTGCTATTTCACAGCATTAGGGACTATTAGAAGTCAGCTTAATAAAGAAGCTGGGGTTGAACCCGTAATGACATAAAGTTCATTTTTTTAAACAAATGCCTGCTACCTGTCTCTGAAGTTCCAAAAGAACATCATTATTATAGTCATTGTCTTCACTCAGCCATAAAAAAAAAAACTACTTTTACTAAGCCTTTCTGTACATTTGGAATTTTATCTTTAAAGAAGGAACTCAAGTGAGCCAAACTGAATCATATTTTATGCTAATTGTGGCTATTATGTTTGTGGGAAAATGGTCTGGTAGTATTTACTTGTCACAGATACCATCTTCCTTTTGAAATATTTTCAACTTCATGTGACCAAAAATGTATTTCTTAATTCAGCTCAAAAAGCTATGATGACATGTTGATAACCTTTGTCAACTTGTATTTCTGATCTTAATGTCTGAAGAGTAAAATTCTATGATGCAGTTACACTTGGAGGGCAACAGGTTGAATGGCATGGTGAACGCTGCACCTAGATCATCTCAGAAAGGACTGTTATGTAGGGACACTCCACTCCAGGGGAGTGGGATAGAAGGGATAGGATAGGGGGGAGAGGGGGAGAGAGCGAGAATGGGAGGGGTGGTAAGAGGACACTACGATGGACATGTAACCTGAATTATGAATATATATATATTCATATATATATATATTTATATATAACTACAAGAGGAACCACATCTGAGTTTGTGTGTGATTCTTTTCTCCCCATACAAATGCTACAATCATAACATATAGAACCAAACACTGTTCACGTCATTCAGGCTGTGGGACTTGGGCTTAATTTTCATTACACTGTGTGTCAACTTGGAGATAAAATGAAAACATAACATACACTGAAAAATCATTGCACACACTCACACATGCAGATATATTTAAATTCCAATGGACCACTTTGCCCCTGAACTTCCCAATCCACACAGTGCCAAGACTAAATTTTATGAAGACTTCAATTTAAAGACTTATACTAAGGCAATATTAAGGTTGACAGAAAGTATATATGGAATAATGAATATTCAGAGTGATTAATACCTTAACTTTTTCAATGGACTATAAATTAATTTTCAATTTCTTTAGAACAACTACTTTTTTACTCTGCATATTTTAAAATAACAATCTCCTATTACTGACTTCTCATAAGTCTCTCATAAATATTCCCTAGTTTTCATCTGAAAATACACTTTTTTATCATGTGGTTGAAGTAATTTTATACCTTCCATCTGCACCTTCCCCTAGCCATATCGGAATATCCAGTTGATATTAATAAATATGATTTTAATGATTGAAAAATATATTCACAAAGGAGGAATTCCTAAAGGCCGAGAGACACTTGAAGAAATGCTCAGCATCCTTAACCATCAGAGAAATGCAACTCAAGATGACTCTGAGATTCCGTCTCACACCTGTCAGAATGGCTAAGATCAAAAGCTCAAATGACAGCACATTCTGAAGAGGGTGTGGAGAAAGGAACCCTCCTCCATTGCTGGTGGGAGTGTAGGCTTGTGCAACCACTATGGAGGTCAGTATGGCCATATCTTAGAAAACTTGGAATAGCTTTGCCTCAGGACCCAGCCATACCACTTCTGGGTATACATTTAAAAGACTCCTCACTGAATCACAAGGAAGTTTCCTCATCTATGTTCATAGCAGCCTTATTTGTAACAGCTAGAAACTGGAAACAACCCAGATGTCCCTCAACCAAAGAATGGATTAAAAAACTGTGGTACATCTACACAATGGAATACTACTCAGCTATCAGAAACAACGAAATCATGCAATTTGCAGCCAAATGGATGGAACTAGAGAAGCTGATCCTGAGTGAGCTAACCCAGACTCAGAAGGATGCACATGGCATCTATTCACTCATACTTTGATTTTAGGCATATAGTACAGGATTAGTATACTACAACCAACGCACCAAAGGGAACATGGACATAGACTTTTGTTTTTCTCCCTGTCAATGAGACACTTTGCCCTAATGGTGCTGCCTTGTAGGCCCCCAGTGTATTAGGAGGCTCTTGGCCCTCATATGACTGCTGAACTGGGGTGGGGAACTGTTATGTAGGAACACTCCATTCTGGAGGAGTGGGATGGAAGGGTTAGGGGGTAGAGGGTGGGAGGGTGGGAGTGGGAGGGGTGGAAACAGGACACTATGATGAAGATGTAACCTGAAGCAATAAATAAATAAATCAAAAAAAAAAAAGAAAACAAATATAGACACATTCTCAATGCTTTGTAAATACATATGACCTGTTCCTAGTTTCCCGGACACTACACATAGAAAGTTGGTCCAGGGGGGATCCAAGATGGCGGCAGCCGGCGCGGACGTATTTTGATTTCGGGGTCAACAATCATAAGGCGGCAAGTGTTCCAGGACTCTGTAGAAAGGGCACGACCCCTTCTAAATTTCACCTGGCTACACAGGGACCACGGAAGATGCCTGGGCAGGATGCCACTTCCGAATCTCGGACACGCTAAGAAGCCTCTGGACCCGGGAATTGTGATAACCCCTCCCCCCAAAAGGAGAAATCCAGGTAAGTTCCAACCTAATACCCAGCTGGCAGATTCAGAAACCACACAAAGATAATCCCCACCCTGCTGGGCACTCCCAGGTTTCACACAGACAATCCAATCTAATTATCTAGCGAAAGGTTGCAACCCTTGGAAATGAGCAAGAGATCCCCTGCAAAGTGCCTTCAGACCACAGATCACAGTCTATGACATCACCAGCCAGTTTCCAAGCTGCCAGAGCAGCAAGGCTACTGCAGCTGAACTGCAGACTTACCTGCTACAGGAACCAACCCCAGGAAAACTGCTAGATATTTGAAACAGTCATATATCAGTCTTATGTACTAGTACAAGCCCTTCTGGCAGGGAATCAGAGCTTATGTGTAAACAGCCCCGCCAACTGAATTAATTAGGTCCCCACCTGGGAGGCGGGACTGAATGACTCACCTTACAGGGGTGGAGTAAGGCAACTCGAATCCTACACCACAGTGCCCCCTTTGGACTCAAGTCCAGAAGATAGCAAATTCCATATGGCCAGAGGCCAGAGACAAAAAAAAAAAAAACAAAAAAACAAAAAAACAAACAAACAAACAAACAAAAAAACAGAGCGAAATGTCTCCAACAAAAGAAAGCAACACTATTCCGTCCAGCCCAAACCACCTCACCACAACTGAAACACATGAAAATGATGACAATTCTACAGTATGGAAAGTAATAGAGTCCCTTCAAGAAGAACTTAAAACTATGAAGGAATTCAAAGAAGCCACAATCTTACAAGTCAAAACAAAGGATAACATCATTAAAGAGCACCAAGCCAAGGTGACCCAGCTTGAACAGGAATAGGATAAAGCAATGAAAGATCTCCAGACATAAACAAGTAAACTGGAGAAGGAAATGTACAAAACGAACACTACCATTCAAGACATTAAAATAGAAATGGAAACAATAAAGAAAACACAGTCAGAGTTAAAAGAGGAAATGGAGAATCAAGAGAAGAGAACAGGAACCACGGATGTGAGTATGCAAAATAGAATTCAAGAGATGGAAGACAGGATCTCAGGCATGGAAGATTCGATGGAAGAAATCAGTACAACATCCAAAGAAAATGAGAAAGCTAAAAAAACCTCTCACCCACAACATCCAAGAAATCAAGGACTCAATGGAAAGATGGAACCTAAGAATTATAGGCATAGAGGAAAGAGAAGACTCCCGACTCCATGGTCCAGGAAATATCTTCAACAAAATCATAGAAGAAAACTTCCCAAACCTAAAGAAAGAGATGCCAGTAAAAATCCAAGAGGCTTACAGAACACCAAACAGATTAGATCAGAAAAGAAACTCCTCTCACTACATAATAATAGAAACTCCAAATGTAGAGAACAAAGAAAGGATATTAAAAGCTGTAAGAGAAAAAGGCCAAGTCACATACAATGGCAAACCCATCAGAATCACACCTGACTTCTCCTCAGAAATTTAAAAGCTAGAAGGGCCTGAACAGATGTCCTACAAGCCCTGAGAGAGTGTAGGTGCCCAGCCAGACTACTATATCCAGCAAAACTCTCTATCAACATAGGAGAAAACAAGATATTCCATGACAAAATCAAATTCAAACAATATCTCCTCACAAACCCAGCCCTACAGAAGATCCTAGAAGGAAAATTCCAACCCAGAGAAGATAACTACACCCAAGAAAACAGAGGAAATAGAAACCTCCACAGCAACTAAACAAAAGAGAAACACAAGACAGCCAGCTAAACCAAAATAATGGGAAATAACAACACCTGGTCACTAATATCCATCAACATCAATGGACTCAACTCGCCAATAAAAAGACACAGACTTACAGACTGGATCCGTAAACAAGACCCATCTTTTTGCTGCATACAAGAAACACACCTCACTATTGAGGATAAACACTACCTCAAAGTAAAGGGCTGGGAAAAGGTTTTCCAAGCAAATGGACCCAGGAAACAGGCTGGAGTAGCCACAATAATATCAAACAAAATATACTTCCAATTGAGCTTAATAAAAAAAAGACAGAGAAGGGCATTACATACTCATTAAAGGAAATATCCACCAAGAAGTCATCTCAATATTGAACATCTATGCCCCAAATACAAAGGCACCTACATTTATAAAAGAAACGCTTCTAAAACTTAAATCGCACATCGATCCAAACACTTTAATAGTGGGAGACTTCAACACCCCACTCATAACTGTGGACAGATCATCAAGACAGAAGCCAAACAGAGAAATAATGAGTCTAACAGAGATCATGAACCAAATGGACCTAACAGATCTCTACAGAACATTTCACCCAAACACAAAAGAATACACCTTCTTCTCAGCACCTCACGGAACCTACTCCAAAATCAACCATATAGTTGGAAACAAAGATAGCCTCAACAGATACAAGAATTTTGAAATAACCCCTTGTATCTTATCAGATCACCATGGAATAAAGCTGAACTTCAATAGCAAAAGAATCAACAGAAAGTCTACACTCACATGGAAATTGAACAACTCTTTACTAGAGGAACACTCGGTCAGGGAAGAAATAAAGAAGGAAATCAAAGACTTCTTAAAATCCAACGAAAAGGAAGACACAACATACCCAAACCTATGGGACACAATGAGAGCTGTGCTACGAGGAAAGTTCATAGCACTAAGTGCCTTCAAAAAAAAAAAATTGTGACAGCTCATATTAGCGAATTAACAGCTAAACTGGGTGAATTGGAAAAAAAAGAAGCAAACACTCCCAAGAGGAGCAGAAGACAGGAGATCATCAAACTTAGGGATGAAATAAACAACTTAGAAACCAAAAGAACTATACAAAGGATCAATGAAACCAAGAGTTGGTTCTTCGAAAAAAATCAACAAAATAGACAGACCCTTAGCCAAATTAACTAAAAGACAGAGGGAGAAAACACAAATCAACAAAATCAGAAATGAAAAGGGAGAAATAGCAACAGACATTGAGGAAATCCAGAGAATATTTGGATCCTATTTTAAAATCTATACTCCACCAAATTTGAAAACTTAAGTGAAATGGACAATTTTCTTGATAGATTCCACCTACCAAAGCTAAATCAAGATCAGATAAACAGATTAAAAAGCCCTATAACCCATAAGGAAATAGAAACAGTCATTAAATTCTCCCAACCAAAAAAGCCCAGGGCCAGATGGCTTTAGCATGGAATTCTACCAGATCTTCAAAGAGGAGCTAACACCAATACTTTTCAAACTCTTTCACAAAATAGAATCTGAAAGAACATTGCCAAACTCATTCTACAAGGCCACAGTCACCCTGATTCCTAAACCACACAAAGACCCAACAAAGAAAGAGAACTTCAGACCAATCTCCCTCATGAACATAGATGCAAAAATACTTAATAAAATACTAGCAAACCGAGTTCAAGAACACATCAAAAGTATCATATCATACACCATGATCAAGTAGGCTTCATGCCAGGGATGCAGGGATGGTTCAACACACGAAAGTCTATCAACGTCATTCACCACATAAACAAGATGAAAGAAAAAAACCACATGATAATCTCGCTAGATGCAGAAAAAGCATTTGACAAAATCCAACACCCCTTCATGCTAAAAGTTCTGGAGAGAACGGGCATACAAGGGCCGAACCTAGAATTAATAAAGGCAATATACAGCAGGCCAATGGCCAACATGAAAATAAATGGAGAGAAACTTGAAGCATTTCCTCTAAACTCAGGGACAAGACAAGGATGTCCACTTTCAGCATATCTCTTCAATATAGTACTTGAAGTTCTTGCTAGAGCAATAAGACAACTAAAGGACATCAAGGGGATAAACATCGGAAACGAAGAAGTCAAATGATCCCTATTTGCAGATGATATGATAGTATACATAAGCGACCCCAAAAATTCCACCAGAGAACTCTTACAGCTGATAAACACCTTCAGCAAAGTGGCTGGATAAAAATTAATTCAAAAAAATTAGAAGCCCTTCTTTATACAACAAACAAATGGGAGAAATAAGGGAAACAACTCCCTTAACAATAGCCGCAAACAACATAAAATACCTGGGGGTAACTCTAACCAAGCAAGTAAAGAACCTGTACAACAAGAATTTCAAGCCCTTGAAGAAAGAAGTGCCTTTAGAAGCCTTTAGAAGATGGAAATATCTTCCATGCTCATGGATAGGTAGGATCAACATAATAAAAATGGCCATCCTACCAAAAGCAATATATAGATTCAGTGTAATTCCTATCAAAATACCAACACAATTTTTTATAGACTTGTAAAGAGCTAGCCTCAATTTCTTATGGAACAACAAAAAGCCCAGAATAGCTAAATCAATCCTGTACAATAAAAAAACATCTGGAGGTATTACCATCCCAGATTTCAAGCTGTACTACAGAGCAATAGTTGTAAAAACAGCACGGTATTGGTACAGAAACAGACCAGTAGATCAATGGAATTGAATTGAAGATCCAGAAATAGACCCACACACTTATGGCTACCTAATTTTTGACAAAGAAGCCAAAACGGCACAATGGAAGAAGGACAGCATCTTCAACAAATGGTGCTGGTCCAACTGGATGTCCAGTTGTAAAAGAATGAAGTTACACCCATACTTATCACCCTGTACAAAACTTAAGTCCAAGTGGATCAAAGATCTTAACATAAGGCCGGTCACACTAAATCTACTAGAAGAAAAAGTGGGAGAAACACTCGAACTAATTGGCACAGGCGACAACTTCCTGAACAGAACACCAACAGCTCAGGACTTGAGATCTACAATCAATAAAAGGGACCTCATGAAACTCAAAAGCTTCTGTAAAGCAAAGGACACTATCATTCGAACAAAACGGCAGCCTACAGACTGGGAGAAAATCTTCACCAACCCCACATCTGACAGAGGGCTAATATCCAAAATCTACAAAGAACTCAAGAAATTAAATGCCAAGAAACCAAATAATCTAGTCAAAAATGGGTGACAGAGCTAAATAGAGAATTCACAAAGGAAGAATCCCTAATGGCTGAGAGACACTTGAAGAAATGCTCAACATCCTTAATCATCAGAGAAATGCAACTCAAGATGACCCTGAGATTCCATCTCACACCTGTCAGAATGGCTAAGATCAAAAACTCAAATGACAGCACATGCTGGCGAGGGTGTGGAGAAAGGGGTACCCTACTCCATTGCTGTTGGGAGTGCAGGCTTGTGCAACCACTGTGGAGGTCAGTCTGGTGATATCTTAAAAAACTTGGTATAGCTCTGCCTCAGGACCCAGCCATACCACTTCTGGGTATACACCCAAATGCCTCTTCACGGAATCATAAGGAAATTTCCTCATCTATTTTTATAGCATCCTTATTTGTAATAGCGAGAAACTGGAAACAACCCAGATGTCCCTCAACCGAAAAATGGGTCAAAAAACTGTGGTACATCTATACAATGAAATATTATTCAGCTATCAGGAACAATGAAATTATGCAATTTGCAGCCAAATGGATGGAACTAGAAAAGCTCATCTTGAGTGAACTAACCCAGACTCAGAAGGACACATATGGCATCTATTCACTTATAGTAGTATTTTAGCTATATAGTAGAAGGTATCGATACTACAACTAACACACCAAAGGGAACTTGGACATAGACTTCTTACTTTTAATTTTTATTCTTTATCTATTTTTTATATATTAGTTATATTTTTTCTATTTTTTACTCTTTTTATCTATTGTATGCTTATTGGTTTGTTTGTTTAGTAGTTCTCTCTCCCGGGCAACGAGACACTTCTCACTGATGGTACTGCTTTGTAGATCCCCAATGAATGAGGAGGTTCTTGGCCCTCATACGACCTCTCAACTGAGATGAGGGACTGTTATATAAGGACACCCCACCCCAGAGAAATGGGATGGAAGGGTTAGGAGGTAAAAAAAAAAAATGAAATGTGATGTTTCGGCCTTTTACTACTAATTGTCATAAACTGTTTAGGATAATTAAGAAATGCAAACTAATGGTTATGCAAGTCGGTCATTCAGTTAGGTACTATGACAGCCTATTATAGTTACTTCCTAAGCTAATCAGAAATAAACCGGCAAGAGACAAGCAACATCTGCTTACCCTAATATAAGAGATAGATAGGGCCTCTTCAAAAACCTCAAGAGATCTGCAGAATATGGCATTCAAAGATGTTTTCATAACTTTAGATTTCTTTATTTCAAGACATATCAACTCCTGACAGCACCCCCTATTCTCCTCCAAGTAGAAGATGAGCATCGAAGAATCTCCAGTGGGAGATGATTGAATTAGTCGCAAGTCTATCTTTTGGTAGGAAAAGCCCCTTTCTCCAACTGTAGACAGAATGCTGTCCAAAAAGGACAAAACCTGGAAGCAGGTAAGTCGACAGCCTAGCTCTGCCAAGACAGGGTAGGTTAGTCCTTCATAACCCCTGCTCTACAATCAATGTCTGTCAGAGAAATGGGGCCAAATGCCTGAAGATCGATGCTGTAATGTATGGAGAGAAAATGGGAACTGTCCAGGCAGCCACAGGTATGTCATTTCTTAGTTTGGGAAGCTGCAAGCCCTGTACTTCCTATAAAATCAGATATATTTATCCCTCTCAGGTCTCTGAGGTGGTTGAAGAACAGGTAGCTAGAGTCTCATAATTTAATTTTGAGTTGTTTAGGAGTCAAGAGTGTGTTATAGATCTAAGAAGATACCTTTAAAATTGTGTTGCAAGTTAGTATGAATGTTGAGTCAGATATAGACCTTTAAACTCATGGAGATGTTTAGATAGTAGAATGTTAAAGTCAGGGGCCAAATATGTATAAACTGGACATTGGGAAGGTATACTGGGCCATTTAACTCTCATAAATGTGGCATATTTATATCTGTTGTTTTGTATTGTATTTACTGTTATAAGAGAAGGAACTATCTGTTGGACTGAAGGAGGAAACTGCTGGGGGGAAGAGGGTGGAAGGGCGGGATAGGAAGGGGGAATAGGGAAGGGTTTGTGACTGAGATGTAACTTGAAGAAAAAAAAATAAAGTATTTAAAAAAAATTAAAAAAAATAAATGAAAAAAAAAGAAAAAAAAAAGAAAGTTGGTCCATTATTTCAGAATGTTATATGAACAGTGAATAGTTTTCATACTAAAGTTAGTTAACCCCAAATATCTCACTAAATTGCATTAAATATATATTACTTATTCTATTTGTTTTGCTGTGAAGATTTGTCTATAGCCAGATATGCTACATAACTCAGAGAAAATTTGAGATAACTTTGATAACTCATATATTTCTTTTATTTTTTCATTTTTTAGGTTAAAACGTAATTGCATCGTTTTTTACCTGTCTTTCCTCCCTCAAAAATATTTCATATACCCTCCTTGCTTTCTTTGAAATTTATGGTATTATTTTACATTAATTGATGTTACATGCATATATGTGTTTTATATACTTACATAGCCTTAAATACTACCTGTTTTGACTGCATAAGGTTAATTGTATGTATGTTTTCAGAGCTATTTAGGATTGGATAACTAATTGGTATGCTCATGCATATTAAGACTTTTCTCCCACTCTCAGCATTCCTTAGATGCCTGTAGTGCTTTGTGTAAGGTTGAGGCCTCATGGGATTTTGCCCATCCAACTTTGTATGTTTATTGATGTCATCCTTGTTCAACTTATGTTTCAATATGCATGTTGGTGAGGCTTTATGTATATATATATATATTCTGCAATTACTGGGAGATACATTTCACAGCAAACTGCCTGATACTCTAACAGTTACAATATTTCACCCAACTTCTACAATGTGGTGGAAACTTTTGTAGATGTGTACAAGAGGACTAAGCTCCACAACTCTGTATTTTTATTGGTTTTGTTTTTGTTTGTTTATATATTCTAGCTATTACTAAGAGAAGTTTCCTTGGTGAAGAGTGATGGCTACTCTTACATGGGAGAATAGTAGTATTCTCTAGCGTAACAGAAGGTATGTCCCAGATTAGTGATGCCTTTTCCAAGGTCAGATGACCTGGATTAAAGTTGTATCTTTTCTTAGTTGAAAAGTTCTGTATAAAAGGAAAGGAATTTCTTCCTACCTCAATGATGTGGATCAAAAATTGTTCTTCCCACATTATAATTAAGCAAAAATCATTACAAGTGTGACCTCTATTTAGGGGTTTTCGTTAATTCCAATTGCAGTTATGTTGACTATAAAGAATATTTATCACAATGTACATTTGAAAAAACAAATAAAATTTAATAGATATTATGCTGGTTGAATATTGGTTCATCTCCAAGTTCCATGACTTCACTATCCTTGGGAAGCTGGCTAGTTTTCCAACACAGAGCCTGTTTTCCTTCTTGTCCAGCTGAACTTATCTACAATTAGAGAACTCTTGGTTACCACTAAGGCATGCATGCTCTGTTAGGATGATCCTACTATGTGGTAAGTGAAGTGGTTCATACATATCATATCTAAGTAGGGTTGTTGGTTGCTTCTCTCCTTTGAAAACTTCCATGGCAATCTAAGGTACCATAAAACCTAGACCTCAAGGAGGCTATATTTCAGTCAGTTCCAGCTCAGGACCAGTAGGACATGCTTACATACATGGTGTCTTCAGCAAGACTTGTCTTCCACCTTGCAATAAACCAAAGGCATTAACAAATTCTCTATAATATTTTGGGAGTCTTTTGATAACCCTATCCAATGGTTCAAGACATGGTTTTCTTGGCTGGTATTTAAATTTCATCAAATGGTCTTTTGTTCTTGTGTGAACCATTGTTAACCATAGTGGAAATTTTCATTGAAGCTATACATACATATTTATAAACAGATTTATGTGTGTGATAATTTTCAAGGTAGATAGTTAACTGTACGATTTCTTATGACATTGTGTATATCCTCTCTCCCTCCTCTTCAATAATGACCTCAATTATTTTCCTTTTTCTTGGTCAGATCACTTGTGCTCTGCTGTTCTCTCTATTGCTTTCCAAATTTTGAACACCAGAAACCAATTCTTTTTACTTTTCTGTTTTCTAAAGTTAATCAGGATATGTACTTAAATTTGAGTATTAAGAGCTAAAAACTTATTTTAGCCATATAGTACAGGATAAATATCTTACAACCAACACACCAAAAGGACCAGGAACATAGACTTTGTTACCAATTTTCCCTGGGGTTGCTACCATGTAGGGCCCCAATTAAAGAGGAAGCTCTTAGCCCTCATATGACTGTTGAACTGAGAGGTGATATGTAGGGACACTCCACATCGGAGGAGTGGGATGGGTGGGAGAGGAAGGAGAGGGTGGTAGGGTGGAACCAGGAGGGGTGGAAAGAGGGCACTATGATGGAGATCTAACTTGATGCACTAAATAGACATTATTTTAAAAACCAAAGAGAGAGAACAAGTAACATTTGTTCTTTTGGATATGTATTATTTGGCTGAAATTGTCTTTTCTAGTTTCAAACATTTACCTACAAATTTCAGGATCTCATTTTTCTTTAAAACTAAAGAGTATTCCATAGTGCATATGTACCACATTTTCCTTTATTCATTCATTCATTGAAGAATATTCATGTTGTTTCCATTTCCTAGCTATTATAAATAGGACAGCTGTGAATTTGGCTGAAAAATTATCTGTTGAGTAGGATATCAAATCCATTGAGCAATGCAAGGAATGGTAAAGCTGGGTCATAGGGTAGATTTATATGTAGTTTTTTGGGGCATTCTCTATACTGATTGCCATAGTGACTGACATCAATTTTCAATTCTACCAACAGAGAATGAGGGTTCTGTTTTCCTGTATTTCCTCCAGCATTTTCTATATGCTGTTTTGTTGATCTAATTGGGGTAAAATAAAAGTTCCAAGCTGTTTTGATTACCATTTTTCTAATTTCTACAGAGTTTAAGTGCTTTTTGAGATATCTCAAAGCTGTTTTTCTTTTTCTTTCTTCTTTTGAGAACTTTCTGTTCAGGTTCCTTGGCCATATTTTGAATGAGACTTGGGCTGTTGTTATTTTTTTTGTTGTTTTTTGTCTGTTTTTATTTTTATTTTTTGAGTTCTTTATACATTCTGGATATTAATACTCTCTCAGATGTATAGACAGCCAATATTCTCTCCCATTGAATCTGCAGCTTCTTCTGATAGTTGTTTCATTATCTGTACAAAAGTTTTTTTTTTTTTTTTAGTTTTATGAAGAGCTACTTATTAATTTTGAGCCTTACCAAAATTGGACCAGATAAATCAACAGAAGGAAAAAGCCCAAGACAGGGCACAAGAATCAGAGATGTACTCATTTGCACACTTAAGAATGTTGTAAAAACAATAAACTAGACACTGTCATAGGTCTGCAGAGGGCTTGGTACAGATCCATGAAAGCCAGTGCCTGCTGCCTGAGTCTCTGAGCTCAAATGAGTTTTCTTCACATTGATTTATAGGGCCTTGTTTTTTTGGTGTCCTCTATCTTCTTTGGCTCTTACACTCTTTCTTCCTCCTTTTCTACAGGGTTTCCTGAACTCTGAGAGGGAAGATTTCATTGAAACATTGCATTTAGGGCTCAGTGTTCCAAAGACTCTTGCTTTCTGAATAATGTTAGGCTGTAGGTTTCTATTTTAGTTCCCATATATTGCAAAAGAGAGTTCTCTGGTGATAATTTAACAAGGCACTCACTAATGCCATTTTATAGCTTAATTTTTTTCTTTTTAAAATTTTTTTTAGGTCACTGGGATATCTAGTTCAGCTTCCTGATCACCTAAGGAGTGTCAGTTATGGGTTCAAACTTGAGGTGTGGGCCTTAAGTCAAATCAGTTGCTGGTTGGTTCTTCCTTCAGGCTTGTACCATCATTTAGCATATCTTGCAGGCAGTACACAATTCTACATAAACTATTTGTGGCTGCCCTTGTTTCTGTTTCTTTTTTTTTAAGTGTGCAGAAAGCCCCCTGGATCAAAGACACTGGACTGTATGAGTGAAGGTACTATGTAGGCACCAATTCAATATCTTTATCTTCAAGGTGCTGTGTAGGTATTGTCTTTAGCAATGAAGCCTTGCTGTAATGTTGCATAAAGCAACTTATTGTCTTTGCATCTGTTTGAGTTGCTGGGGGTCTGTGGATCCCCTTTGACCAAAAATTCAATGACTTATAAGCCAATCCCAACACTGGAAACTTTGTTGATAAGGAGTTGCCTGTTTGGATTCTGTCTCCCCATTATTTGTCAATTCAATTTAGATCACCTTCAAATATATGTATATATTTTAGGAAGTTTGTACTATATTGTAACCATACTATCCCAAAAATTTTCCTTAATTTTACCTGCCTCTCTCTGTATTTCCTCCTACAACTATCTCCCCACTCCACTTTCCCACTTGACCCTTCCATTCTGGCACCCTTATTGATCCATAACCATCTATTCTATTTCTCTCACCTAATGAGACGTTTCCTCTTGTCTCTTTCTTTAGAACTATGTCATGCAGGTTGTTTGGAATATAGCTTAGTTATCATTTACTTCACAGATAAAATCCACATATAAATGGATACATAAAATATTTATCTTTATAGGTCTGAGAGACTTTAAACAGGATTACATTTTCCTAATTCCATTCATTTTTCTTCGAACTTAATGAAGTCATTATTTTTATCGACTGAATGTTATTCCATTGTGTAAATATACCACACATTCTTTATCCATTCTTCTGTTGAGGAACATCAAGTAGTTTCCAATTTCTGACTATTATGAATAGAATTGCATGAATATGGTTGAACAAGTGTCTCTGTGGTAGGATGAGGCATCCCTCAGGTATATGCCCAAGAGTGATATGCCTGAATCATCAGGTAGATTGATTCCCTTCTTCTTAAGGAACCTCCACACTTATTTCCATAGTGGATATAAGAGTTTGCACTTGTACCAGTAATATATCAGTGTTCCTCTTATTCCATATCCTTACCATCATGAGCATTTAAGACTTTCATTAAAATATTAGAATGAATAATAAACATCTATTTGTAAGAATAAAGTAGTGGGAGGGCAAGATGATGGCGACCTGCACAGACACATTCTAAGCAAGGGGAAATCAGCTAGAACACTGCAGAGATAGACTTGTGCTGAGCAGCAATCCAAGCAGCGTTAACCTGTGTGGGCTCACCCAGCAAACCCATAAATCTAAAAATTTCCTATGCTAGTCTTCCAGACACTCAGAAAAACATAACAGTCAGACTCAGGAGCAGAGGCGCTTCATATGGAGATGAGCCCATGGGTCTGACCCATTCGGGACCCCAGCTGGTGGTTCTGAACTCCAGATAGATGTTCTCACAGGCTTCGTGAGCTACGTGGGGAGGTTCCACGCAGTCTGCCAGTACCCAAAAGAGGACCAGTGGAGTCATGGGAACAGTAATTTGGGGAGTTTTCCTCTTGGGATTTACAACATGGCAGTATCTAACTGACAGCCGGCAGAGCAGTCTTAGCGGCAGTGCCGTTTCTGATCTCAGACACCATTTCGTAACATTGGCACCCAGTCTGTAACATCAAGAATCACAGCGCTAGAGCTAAGTAACAGTTCTGGGCCATAGCACAGCAGCCCGAGTGACACAGACTGCTCTAGATCACAATGCTTTTGTCCTAGTGGCTCAAACTTCTCTGGGGATCCAATAGGAGCATCAGGGGAAGAGCAGGACCACACACCTGATGCATGGGCTACCAAAGAACTAAGAGACCCCTGTTGGCTCAGGCAAGCTGCCCTACAATACATTACTTCAGTCCAGAGACACTGAGGGAGGCACCTGGTCCCCAGAAGCTACTGCACCCCCCTGCTGTCCCTAGAAGTGCCCCACAGAGATGTCTCATTAGCAGCCACAGGGGTTCTTCCCTGGCCTCTGGCCTCCAGACACTCTCAGAGACCTGAGTCAAAAACTACATAGAGACAGAGGCACTCAATCAAGATCCTGACCAGGCTCTGCTAGGTGCCTCTGCTCTGCCCCACTGTCCTTGGGAATGCTCCTCAGATAAGTCTCATTAGCAGCCACAGAAGCCCTTCCCTGCACACTGGTTTCCAGGCATTCCCAATGACTAGAGTCAAGTGACACATAGAGGCAGAGTCATTCAGTCTGGCTTCTGGCCTCCAGGCACCTCTGCTCTGTCCCACTGCTGGTGAGAGAACTCCTTAGAGAGGTCTCACTAGCAGCCCTAGGTGCACTTCCCTGGCCTTTGGTCTCCAGCTGCTTCCAGCAACCCAGGTCAATCTCCAAATAGCACCAGAGATACTCAGTCAGGCTTCTGTGCTCCTGGCACCTCTACACCACCCTGCTGCCTCTGAGAGAGCTCCTCAGAGATATTTTACTAGGGCACACAAGCTGGCCTCTGGCCTCCAGGCACTTCCAACAACACAGGTCAACCACTGCATAACCCCAGAGACACTCAGTCAGGCTTCTGTTTTCCAAATACCTGCTCATCACTCCACTACCCCTGGAAGAATTCCCTGCAGAGGTCTCGCTTGCAGTCAGAGAAACTACTGTCCTACCAACCTTCATCAAGTGACCCTCTGGATCACAGGGTCATGCAGGTCCATACAGAAACATCCAGCCTCCATACCTGACTCTCTCCAAGGCACCCAAACCTAGTGGACACGAGGACCAAGTAACCAAGGACCAAAGCAACCAGATGACTGAAGTCCAATGAAGGAATACAAACAACAAAAACCAGGGCAATATGGCACCACCAAAACCCAGCTATCCTCCTAGTACAGCAAGTCCTGACCATCCCACCACAACTGAAACACAAGAAAAGGATGACAAATCTGTACTTATGAAAATGATGAAGGCCTTAAAAGAAGAAAATAAATACCTGAAATAATTTAAAGAAATAGCAATACTACAGATGAAAGCAATAGAGTATCCTATTAAAGATCTCCAAGCTAACTCAGTTAAACAAGAGTGGGAAAGAGAAAAGGCTATGCAAGATTTTTAGGCAAAGACAACCAAATTGGAACAGGAAATATATAAAACTGTTCCAAGAACTGAAATTGGAAATGGAAGTAATAAAGAAAACACAAACAGTGATAATCCTGGAGGTGGAAAACCAACAAAAGAGAACAGGAACTACAGACATGAGTATCACAAACAGGATACAAGAGATGGAAGACAGAATATCAGGCATGGAAGACTCAATTGAAGAAATCAATACAACAACCAAAGAAAATAGGAAGTCTAAAAAATTCCTTGTCCACAACATCTAAGAAATTAAGGGCTCAATGAAAAGTTGGAACATAAGAATTATAGGCATAGATGAAAAAGAAGACTCCTGACTCCAAGGTCCAAGAAACATTTTCAATAAAATCATAGAAGAAAATTTCCCAAACAGAAAGAAAGAGATGCCAGTAAAATTCCAAGAGGCATACAGAGAATAAAATATTCTAGAACAGAAAAGAAATTCCTCTTGCCACATAATAATTGAAACTCCAAATGTAAAAAAAAACAAAAGAAAAATATTAAAAGCAGTAAGAGAAAAAGGTCAAGTAACATATAATGGCAGACCCATCAGAATTACACCTAACTTCTCAGAAACTTTAAAAGACAGAAGGGCCTGGGCAGATGTTCTATAAGCCCTAAGAGATCACATCTACCAACCAACCCAGACTAGTATACCCAGCAAAATTTTCTATCACCATACATGAAGAGAACAAGATATTCCATGAAAAAAAAAAACCAAAACAAATTTAAACAATATCTATCCACAAATACAGGTCTACAGAAGATCCTAGAAGGAAAATTCCAACCCAGAAAAGATAACTACACCCAAAAAACACAAGAAACAAAAAACTCCACTGCAGATAAACCATAAGAAACACACAACCACACAACTGCAACTTACATCAAAATAACAGGAATAAACAACCTATGGTCATTAATATTTCTCAACATCATTGGATTCAACTCCCTAAGAAAAAGACACAGGCTTACAGAATGGATCCATAAGCAAGACCCATCATTTTGCTTCATACAAGAAAAGCACCTCACTAAAAAAGATAGATTCTACCTCAGAGTAAACAGCTGAGAAAAGGTATGCCAAGAAAACAGTCCAAGGAAGCAAGTTGGAGTAGCCATCCTAATATCAAATGAAATAGACATTCAACCAAAATTAATCAAAAGTGTTAGGAAAGGACACTACGTACTCACCAAAGGAAAAATTCATAAAGGTGACATCTCAATATCTATGCCCCAAATTCAAGGACACCACATTTGTAAAAGAAACTCTTTTAAAGTTTAAACAGCACAATGATCCCCACGCATCAATAGTGGGAGACGTCAACACTACACTTACACTGATGGACAGGTCTTTGAGACAGAAAACAAAGAAATAATGAGACTGACAGAGGTCATGAACCAAATGGACTTAACAGATATCTACAGAACCACAAGAACATCTCCTCAACTATGTTTATAGCAGTTTTATGTGTAATAGCTAGAAACTAGAAACAGCCCAGATGTCCCTCAACCGATGAATGGATAAAAACAAAACAAAACTATGTTACATTATACAATGGAATACTACTCAGCTGTCAGAAACAATGAAATCATGTAATTTGCTGCCAAATGGAGTGAACTAGAAAAGCTCATCCTGAATTAGTTAACCCAGACCCAGAAAGATGCACATGGCCTGTATTCACTTATAACTGGATTTTAGCCATATAGTACAGTATAACTACCCTACAACCAACAGACCAAAAGGAACAGAAACATGGACTTTGTTAATGGTTAGTAGGACACTTTGCCCTAGTAGGGCTGCCATATAGGCTGGCAGTGCAAGAGGAAGCTCTTGGCCCTCATATGAATGATGAACTGATGGGGGCTGAGTTGTGGGGGCACCTCACACCAGAGAAATAGAATAGGCGTGAGAAGGTGTAGAGGGTAGGAGGATGGGACCAAGAAGGGTGGAGGGAGGGGGCTGTAATGGAGATGTAACTTGAAGTATTAAATAAACTTAAAAAAAAGAATAAAGTAAATGCATTGCCTAGCACTTAATACTTGGCAAGCCTTGTGTGTCTAAATAATTAATAACAATAATAACATTAATAATAATAAATAGAACAGAATTGTTTTTCAGATGAGGGAAAATAAGACTTTGGCAAGTGATTTGACATTTCATTTGTAATGAATGATAGAATTCCAGTTTCAATGTTGACTTGTCTAACAAACATTGATCAACAAGACCAACAAAATTCAGAATGATTATACAGCTTTTCAAAGATATCAAAGAGTAAAATAGAACTAAATATTTGGTTTAAAAAACATTATTTTCTGGTCATGATAATTAGGTAATGCTCTGTGCTCATTTGTATATTTTCCCTGCACTGTAGAATAAACATCTTCCACTGAATGAACTAAAGTAAATACAGATTTTTTAGTTTTAAATAAAATTTCACTTCACTTTCCAAACTTATTGACCAATATCTTTCCTACTAAGACTACTGTGAAGCTTGAAATTGGGTTGTACAATTGCCCTGATTCATCATGGTGCATCCTTATATCTTAATATGAAGGAAATACCTTCATTCAGATGAATTGAGACTAACTGTAAGTGAATCGTGATCACATACTGTACACACAAATAATTGTGTATGTGAGTACCCATTGTCAAATTAGTGTAATACTGATTCCTAATTTAGACTTGGCCAATATAATAATATAAGATACTAATTATTTTGTATATATATTTTGTACCTATTTTATTCATATTACCCTTTTGTAAAATACATAAGACTAAATTTCAGAAGAAGATAAAACTCTCTTTACTAATAAGACAAAACTTAATTATTCATTTGAATAACATTATTTTTCACCTGGTATAATTATTTCAGGAATTAGTTTGATGTAGTAGCTAAGTAGTTCATATACTTAATAAATCAGTTCAAGAAACTTATTTTCCTTACGAAGGAATTTATAAGTCTGTCCAATGTTGTACATGTTGCAAAATATTACATTCTTGTTCAGAGTCCTGGCACTTATCTGATAAATACTATACTTGTCACAGTTTTAAATTTCAGAGTATGTTTATTGATTTCATTTTCAGTGTATTTGGTATAATAGTGCTAGCAGCTGACTCTTAACATGCATATTTGAGTGAATTAATGAAATGAACTAGTCTGTGGTTAAAGTATTCCAGAAATTTCAATCATTTTCTAAAACACATTCCGTCTCTATCTATGGCCTTGTGAAAACTCAGTCAGATCAGTTTATGTTTTTTTAATTATATAGTTTAGTTTGTCATTCTATGAAATAATAACATTTTCTTTCACTAATTTATTAGCTATTCATATTAAGTCTTTACTAAAGATATGTTATTCACACAGTTTAGGAAGGTAGAGTCATTAATAATAGTTAAAGAGGATGTTTTGTTAAGCATGGTAGGAAAGGCCTACAATGCCACAGCTTGGGAAATAAAAGTAGGAAGATCATGAGTTTGAGGCAAGGCTGTGTTATATAGTGAAATTCACTTCGCTGTGGAGTACAGAGGAAGACCCACATTCCATCAGAAATGAAGCACAGAACACGAAGATTCTCTGATGCCACAAACCCACATCGGTCAATATAAATTACAAGTGAAACTATTCAAAGAAATGAAAATGCATCAAGCATTCAGATGTTTTCCCTTTAAGGAAATATAGAAAGACCACCAGATTATTTTTCTTATTTATGGTTGTTACATGAACTGCCTACTGATCTTAGCGATTAGGTTTTTGTTGTTCTTTTGGAAAAGCTAAAGAATTACGCTTCTCCTTCAGAGATAATTTACTAAATTCTATTTTACTAATTGTACTAACTGTGTATACATCTCTATAATTTACTTGGAGAATGAAAAGCCAAAGAAAGTAGCACAATAATAGATTTTTCAATAAGAGTTGACTCATATACATGAAGAGGGAAGAGATTTTACAGTTATATCTAGAAGCATTGAGCATTGAGTATATAGTAAAATGACAAAATGGCCATTTCAGAAAATATAGTTTTGAGATCATTATTTATAAGAAAATGAAGGTCTTATTCCAGTACATAAGAAAAATCATAGCTACAGAAATAATCAAGTGAGTTCACTTCTCTGATTAACATAAATTAATATTTAAAAATGACCTTTGCTTCTTTGTCAAAAATTAGATGGCCATAGGTGTATGGGCCCATTTCTGGGTCTTCAATTCGATTCCATTGATCTACTGGTCTGTTTCTATACCAGTACCATGCTGTTTTTACTACTATTGCTCTGTAATACAGCTTGAAATCTAAGATGATGATACCTCCAGATGTTTTCTTATTGTACAGGATTGATTTAACTATTCTGGGTTTTTTGTTGTTTCATATGAAGTTGAGAATAGTTTTTCCAGGTCTATAAAGAATTGTGTTGGTATTTTGATAGGAATTGCATTGAATCTATATATTGCTTTTGATAGGGTGGCCATTTTTATTATGTTGATCCTACCTATCCATGAGCAGGGGGGATCTTTCCATCTTCTGAAGGCCTCTTCAATTTCTTTCTTCAAGGGCTTGAAGTTCTTGTTGTACAGGTCCTTTACTTTCTTGGTTAGACTTACCCCTGGGTATTTTATATTGTTGGTGGCTATTGTGAAGGGAGTTCTTTCCCAGCTCATTTGTTTGCTGTATAAAGAAGGGCTTCTGATTTTTTTGAATTAATTTTGTATCCAGCTACCTTTCTGAAGGTGTTTATCAGCTGTAAGAGTTCTCTGGTGGAATTTTTGGGGTTGCTTATCAGGACAGCATCTTCCACAAATGGTGCTGTTCCAACTGGATGTCCACTTGTAAAAGAATGAATTAGACCAATAATTATCACCTTGTACAAAACTTAAGTCCAAGTGGATCAAAGACCTTAACATAAGGCCAGTCACACTAAATCTACTAGAAGAGAAAGTGGGAAAAACCCTCGAAATCATTGACACAGGTGACAATTTCCTGAACAGAACACCAACAGCTCAGGATGTAAGACCAACAATCAATAAATGGGACCTCATGAAACTGAAAAGCTTCTGTAAGGCAAAAGACACTTTCATTCGAACAAAATGGCAGCCTACAGATTGGGAAAAAATCTTCACCAACCCCACATCTGACAGAGGGCTAATATCCAAATTTTACAAAGAACTCAAGAAATTAAATGCCAAGAAACCAAACAATACAATTAAAAAATGCAGAAAAGAGCAAAACAGAGAATTTACAAAGGAGGAATCCTTAAAGGCCGAGAGACACTTGAGGAAATGCTCAACATCCTTAACCATCAGAGAAATGCAACTCAAGACGACTCTGAGATTCCATTTCACACCTGTCAGAATGGCTAAGAACAAAAGCTCAAATGACAGCATGTACTGGCAAGGGTGTGGAGAAAGGGGAACCCTCCTCCATTGCTGGTGTGAATGCAGGCTTGTGCAACCACTATGGAGGTCAGTCTGGCGATATCTTAGAAAACTTGGAATAACTTTGCTTCAGGACCCAGCCATACCACTTCTGGGTATACATCCAAATGACTCCTCACCGAATCACCAGGAAATTTCCTCATGTATGTTCATAGCAGCCTTATTTCTTATGGCTAGAAACTGGAAACAACCCAGATGTCCCTAAACAGAAGAATGGATTTAAAAACTGGTACATCTACACAATGGAATACTATTCAGCTATCAGAAACAATGAAATTATGCAAATTGCAGCCAAATGGATGGAACTAGAGAATCTCATACTGAGTGAGCTAACTCAGACTCAGAAGGATGCACATGGCAATTACTCAATGATAGACAGATTTTAGCTATATAATACAGGATATCTATTATACAACCAACACACCAAAGGGAACATGGACATAGACTTTTATTTGTTTGTTTTTTGTTTGTTTTTTTTGTTTTCTCTCCCTGGCAATGAGACACTTTTCCCTGGTGGTACTGCCTTGTAGGCCCCCAGTGTATGAGGAGGCTCATATGACTTCTGAACTGGGTCTGGGGACTGTTATATAGGGATACTCCACTCCAGAGGAGTGGGATGGAAGATTAGGAGGTAGAGGGTGGGAAGGCAGGGCTGGGAAGGGACAAAAGAGGACAGTATGATGGAGATGTAACCTGAAGCAATAAATAAATAAATTTATTTTAAAAAAGAATTAAAAAATGACCTTGGCCATTAATGAAATTAAATAAGAAGCTTTAAGTCCAAGATTGCTTGTTAACTGTTACACCAAAATCCATGTAGACCCCATAGAAACTCAGATATGGCTAATTTTATAACTGCCTCTAGTAGATGCTTTCACTGGCTAACTCTTTCTTGAATGCTTACTCAACTACCTAGAATGTTCTTCCTTAAATTTACCTGCATTACTGTTGTTTTTCTCTTGACATCATTCTGAAATGTGTACTATATAAATTCTTCAGATAATAACCTCAAATAAAAATATAGTTTTCAAAATTATTTAGATACCACCTCTGAGTATACTTCCAAACAATTCCTCATGAAACCACAAGGATATCTCCTCATCTGTTCATAGCAAACTTATTTGTAATAGCTAGAAACTGGAAACAACCCATATGTCCCTCAACCAATGAATGGATTAAAAAAAAATCTGTGGTACATTTACACAATGGTATACTTGGAATACTCTTCAGCTCTCAGAAACAAGGAAATCATGTAATTTGAAGCCAAATGGATGGAAATCAGAAAGATACACATAGCAGCTATTCACTTATAATTGGATTTAGCCATATAATACAGGATAGCTATCTTACAACCAACACACCAAAAGGAACAGGAACATAGACTTTGTTACCTGTTAGTGGGACATTTTGCCCTAGTGGATCTTGCCATGTAGGTCCCCAGTGCAAGAAGAAGCTCTTAACCCTCATATGACTGTTGAACTGAGGTAAGCTTATAGGTAGGCACACCCCACTCTGGAGGAGTAGGATAGGTGGGAGAGGGGGAAAGAGGTGGGAGGGTAGGACCAGGAGGGGTGGAAAGAGGACACTGTAATGGAGATGTAACCTGAAGTAATAAATAAACATAATAAAAAATAAAACATTGGATGGCAAAAAAACATTGAAACTTTAAAATTAAAAAAATACTGTGTACACAATAAACTTTAGTTTCTGATATATTCTCTTGTGGGGGTAGGTGGGTGGTGTCTGTATGTGTTGTAATATGTACATGTACACATGTGTGTACTGCTGTGTGTGTACATGAATGTACATGTGGAAGCCAACTGTTGACATTGAGTGTCTTTCACTATAGCAATTTACCATATTTTAGAGACAGAGTTTCTCCTACTGAATCTGGGCTACATATTTAGACCGGGTTGATTTGCCACAAGCTGTGCAGACTCTTCCTGTCTCTGTCCTGTTAGCACTGAAGTTACAGATAAGTAAGATGACAACCATATTTTAAATTGACATTTGAGATCTGAACTCAAAAGTCTGTTGTGTAAAACCACTCTTATATACTAAACAGTCTTCCCAGTCCAATAAATGTGCTTTTCAGTATCTTTATTCAGTGCTGCACAATCTGGCATGGGATTAATGGCATTTTCACTCTTGTTCTAAGAACTTTCATGTATTTGAGGGTTTAGTGAGCAATGAAGGCATTAGCTACATTGCACACAACAGATGGAGGGATCCTGTGAGCTGATTGGAAGAAAAACACAGACATGTTTCTGATTCATCATTTTCACAATGAGATCTTAGCTTAATTATAATGAATAATAATAACTTTGATAAAAGCTTATATCGTGTTCCTAATTTTATTATTCATTTCTTTTCATATATTTTTTGCTAATTAAATTCAGTCAGTGAGGAAAAAAGTGAGCTGGATCAAGGACAATCTAATCATTTAAAAATATTTGAGATTCCTTCAATTTCTACCTATTGAGTCCCTTTCAAGAAGGATTTGTCAAGAAAAAAATATGTATGGTTTTGCAGGAATGAATATATATGCCTCTGTGTGTGTGTGTGTGTGTGTGTGTGTGTGTGTGTGTGTGTGTGTGT
>CAJQZJ010032464.1:10484723-10496340 GCA_907164525.1 Lophiomys imhausi
TGTGTGTGTGTGTGTGTGTGTGTGTGTGTGTGTGTGTGTGTGTGTGTTATAGATACAATCTACTTTACTGTCTGTCAAGAGCAGAAGTAAGTCCATCATGAATCTACCTAGTATGAGAAGAACAGTAAGGTGGGAGGGTTCACTTGTAATAAATTCCTAAGCATCACAATGTTGGATTTTCACAATGGTGGAGGTTAGTCTTTCAGTAAAAGGAAATAAATACCTGTATTGTGTGACTAAGAGCTGATTTCTCCTTGAAATGATATGAGAAGATGTTGATGGAATTTAAAATGATGTTCCCACTTTTGTTTGATTTAGTGTGAGATGTGAAGTCTCCCATGGACTTTTTCAATTGACCTTGATAGTGGATTCCATGAATTGTACTATTTTATTTATTTATTTTTGGTTGTATCAAGGCCAAGGTCCACCAGATGTCAGTACAATATAAATAATCCAAATTATTTTATTTAGAAGCTAAATATGGAAGAAAAATTAAAACTGCCACAGAAAAAGCCATTTCACTGTATTTTAAAAAGATTTACCTATGGCAAATGGAAGGAGAGGTTATAAAACTGGTCAGTATAAACTATAATATGATTTTAAAGTAATTTACTTCTAACAGGCCCCTGTTAACCTTAATGTAGTCTGATAAAGCTGATCTTGTATTTCTCCTTGTGCAGTTTCATTAGTATTCAGTTGTGGTGTTTGCCAGATGACTTCCTTATTCTCTGATGATTTTATTCATTAACATTTCCACATTGCGATTTTCTCTTCATTATTTTTCTACACAAAATAGAAAGTAGGCAAACTATGAGAGCACTGTATTCCCTGACATGTTTGTTTACTTTATCACAGCTAAACTAAATGTTAATATATGTGACACCTACTGGAAGTCGGTTGATTTCTTTATGCTAAGACTTGCCAAAAGCACTTTAAAAATATTTTGAAACTAAATCTTTTATTCTTAAACAATGCTTGGGTAGTTCATAAATGTGAAAACACACACATACACATACACACACTCACAAGCAGAAACACACTCAAAAAAGCAGAAAATGATTCCATAAGAAAGAGAAAGCTTTCACCAAGTTGGACTTTGCCTTCATTTTTTTCTGGTGCAAAGTCAGGGCAAGTGGTTTGTTTCTACTGTTTAGCACCAGAAAAACTCTTTTTTATGCCTTATATTGAGTCTCCTTATTTTCAATATATAATAACCCATTCAGTAATCTACTTTTCTAAGTTCAATACCCATGACTTATGATACCTAGTGTAAAGAAAGACACAGAATTGAAGAGTAAGAAGTCAAGAACCATAGGTAATACAATCTTGAAGGCTTACAACTTTCCCTCTCCATTGAAGATGGGGCAGCCTGAGATTCCTGACATAGACAAATATGTAGCTGTTCCTTTTTAAATAAATATTTCATTAAATCATGGTTGTGGGTATTCTTACTGCATGTATGTATGTGTACCATGCACAACTCTGATGCCAATGAAGTCAGAAGAAGGCATCTGATACCCTGAAACCTGACTTAGGGTTGCTTGTGAGTCTCCATGTAAGTGCTAGAAATCCAATTCAAGACCTGAGAAAGAGCAGTCAGTATTCTTAACCACTGAGAAGTCTGTCCTGTCCCTTCAGCTCTTCTATTCTTTCCAACTAATTTTATTTCTCTGGAAAATAGTACTTTTATTTCACAGCAAAGGAATTTTTCCAGCGGTAAGCAAGTATCTTGAAACTTCACATATATTTATTTTACACAATTTTTAACTTATTTTTATTGAACTAATTGTCCGCTTCCCATGTTCCTATATTCCTAAAATCTATAAAGTGAAAAAGAGTCTACATTGAACCTGTTGGGATATAGTTATTTATGAGAAGCAATTGACTTACAGAATATAAACTGAACTGGTGTGCCTAACAGCCACACAAGGTGGCTTATATACCTTAGAGGGACAGATGCTTCTGTACCACTAGTGCTTTTCAAACCAGTGGTGCAAAATAGGAATGGCAGGATGGTCAGTGAACAATTTCTAAAGGAAGTTGTGGTAGTAGTATTTAACTGCAATAAAGAGATTTTAGAAAGATAATGTTTTATCTGACATTATTTTATCATATAATAGTCTAAATAGGTGTTAAAAGAATCATAATGAAATTCCACATATGTGGTTTGATAAGATATAGTAATTAGATATAGATTAGAGTTTTTTTTTATTTTTTATTTTTTTTATAAACACTTTATTTTTTTTTCTTCAAGTTACATCTCAGTAACAAACCCCTCCCTATTCCCCCTTCCTATCCCGCCCTTCCACCCTCTTCCCTCCAGAAGTTTCCCCTTTCAGTCCAACAGCTGGTTCCTTCTCTTATAACAGTAAGTATTATACAAAACAATAGATATAAATATGCCACATTTATGAGAGTAAATTGGCCCAGTATACCTTCCCAATGTTCAGATTATACCTATTTGGCCCCTGACTTTAACATTCTACTATCTACCCAACTCCATGAGTTTAAAGGTCTATATGTGACTCAACATTCATACTATCTTGCAACACACTTTTAAGAGTATCTTCTTAGATCTATAACACCCTCTTGATTCCTAAACAGTTCAAAATTTAACTATAAGATTCTATCAGTCTATTCTTCAACCACCTCAGAGACCTGAGAGGGATAAATATATTTGCTTATATAGGAAGTGCAGAGCCTGCAGCTTCCAAAACTAAGAAAGAACATACCAATGACTGCCTGGACAGTTCCCATTTTCTCTCCATACATTCCAGCATCAATCTTCAGGCTTTGGGTCCTGTTTCTCTGACAGACATTTGTTGTAGAGCAGGGATTATGAAGGACTTACCTACCCTGTCTTGGCAGAGTTAGGCTGTCGACTTCCCTGCTACCAAGTTTCTCCTTTTTGGACAGCAGTCTGTCTGCAGTTGGTGCAAGGGGTTTTTTCATGCCAAGAGAAAGGCTTGCCACTAATTCAACCATCTTACAGTGGAGGTTCTTCGATGCTTATCTTCTACTTGGAGTAGAATAGGGGGTGCTGTCAGGCGCTGATATGTCTCGATATCAAAAAAAATCTTGATTTAAGATAACATCTTTGAATGTCATATTCTGCAGATCTCTAGGGGTTTTTGAAGATGCCCTATCAATCTCTTGTATTTAGATAAGCAAATGTTGCTTGTCCCTTAGCAACTTGATTACTGGGTAGTTTAGAGAATATCTGTGATAGACTGTCATAGTAGTTAACAAAGAGACATGTTTGCATGACTAGGAGTTTGTTTTAACTATCCTAGACCGTTTTAGACGGTTGGTATCAAGAGGTCAGAGCTTCACATTTTATTTTTAAGTATCTCTAGGTATGATACCATTGGGAAGCATTACCTTTAAATTTGTATCAATATACAAAGATCTATTCAATTGTGGTTAAATATACTCTTAATTATGTATCAATATACCAAGATCAATGCCTATGTAGCCCAATATAATCTTAATATTACGTCCATATGCAAGGGTCAATACCATTGTGGCCAACTATAATCTTAATTTTGTATCAATATACAAAGATCAATACCGATGTAATCCAATACAATCTTATTTTTGCACAATAAACAATGGTCAATACCACTTTAGCCAAATAAACTACTAATTTTGTATCAATATACAAAGGTATAAGGGCATATTCAATAATCTGCCCCTTCTTCTTGGACCTTCCTGTGCTATGTCTATATCTCATTTTTCTCAAGCCCATGCACTCCTACATAGGAGAGGAAGAAGGATACAGAAAAGGAAAAGTAGGATTTCCCTGGGGCTAACCTCCAAAACCCATTAAGACAGGACCATTTATCAGCTTGTTGTCTCTTCCCCTACATAACAGAGTTTTCAGTTATCCTTCAAATAACCAAAAAGATGGGCGGAGAAACACCCTCCGCACCCTCTGGGCATGGGACGTCGCTCTCTTAAAGTGACTTCCTGCTGATTTGGGTCATGGTAGACCTGTTTGGGGCCCCAACCCAAATGGGAAAAATGATTAAAAATGTTAGTACACTCCTTTTATGTTCAGTCCTTCTGTTCTCAGCTGTTTAGATGACCTAAGGGGTTTGTAGGCAGAAGCTGATCTTGCAGGTTTCACTGAGGTTCCTGTGGGGGCATTGCGTAGAGCTGAGCGGTCCCAGTGACATTGGATTGCTGTGGTGGTTGCAGGCCCCCGATGGAGACAGCTATTGAGGATGTCTGCCAGGCAGAATCAACTGGGTCACTCGTCCTCCTTGGTGCCTGATTCTGCTCTCTGCTGAGGATTCCGCTGTCCAGCCATCCCCAGGCTCCCCTAATGGACGCTTCGATTCTCCTGGAACGATAAGAACAAAGCCCTGCCCCAATCCCAACCCAGGACAATTGTCCTCTTTTTTTTTTTTTTCTGGGGGGGATGGGGGGGGGCTAGGTAGTACTTCTCCTGAAGCAAATTTGGCCTTCTGACAACATACAAAGCGTTATCTTTCAATCCAGGTTAAAGAAGAAATCATTCTGTCACCTTGGAGCTAAATCAGCTCTAGTGTATATATTTTGAGATCCCAAAGGACAATCTGCCTGCATCGAGACGGCCTTTTGTAAGTAGCCTCCAAACCTAGCCCTCCAAATCCCATGTGTGTGTCTCTGAACTCTAATTATTGGGAACAGGGACCTGTGTTTCCCATCTGAAGGGATCAAAGATGAGTTCCACCACTCTTGGATCGAAGTCTTTCTCTATTTAGAGTTTGCCCTGCATCAGGCTGACCCTGAGCTCCACGATCTGCCTGTTTCTGTCTCCAGTGTGCTGGGAGCTGGGACCAAGGGTGTATTCTTCTTGAATGGTGGGACCAAGAGTATGCACCCTCACCACCCCGCTCCGTATGACTCCAGAGTACATAAGACGACCAACTCTACGGTGCCCGCCACCCCCCCCACCCCCGTCTCTGCTGAAGTCAAAGGCATGGGCCAATACCACAATTCTCTTGTATTTTACCTTAGCTCCATGTCTTCTCTACACCTGGAGGTCTGCAAATCCAGGCCGAATGGCTGTATCCTCTGTTCCATTCGCAGTGTTTCAGCCCTGCCCCCTGTCTATTTTTTTCTTTTCTTTTTTCTTTTTTTTTTTTAGTTAATAAATTTATTTGTTTGTTGCTTCAGGTTACATCCTTATCATATTGTCTTCTTTTCCCGCTTCCCAGCCCCACCCTCCCATGCTCTACCCCCTGACCCTTCCGTCTTGTTCCTCTGGGGTGGAGTGTCCCTGCCTAACATTCTCTCACCACAGATCAGGAGTCATATGAGGGCCAAGAGCCTCTTCATTCACCGGGGGCCTACGAGGCAGTACTGCCAGTGAATGGTGTCTCATTGCTACTGGGGATATACTAAAAAAAAAGACCAACAAACACACAAACCCACAAAAATAAAGAATATCAACAAAAAAAGAGAAGAAAAAGAGAAGGGAAAAGGAAAGAGAAAAAAAAAGAAAAAAAGAAGGAAAAAGAAAAAGATAAAAAAATATTATGTCCTTGTTCCTTTTGATGTGTTGGTTGTAGTACAGATATCCTGTACGATATAGTTAAAATCCTACTATAAGTGAATAGATGCCATGTGCATCCTTCTGAGACTGGGTTAGCTCACTCAGGATGAGCTCCTCTAGATCCATCCATTTGGTTGGAAATTGCATGATTTCATTGTTTCTGATAGCTGAGTAATATTCCATTGTATAGATGTACCACAATTTTTTAATCCATTCTTCAGTTGAGGGACATCTGGGTTGTTTCCAATTTCTAGCTATTACAAATAAGGCTGCTATGAACATAGATGAGGAGACTTCCCTATGTCTCCGTGAGAGTTCCTTTGGGTGTATACCCAGAAGTGGTATGGCTGGGTCTTGAGGCAAGGTTATTCCTAGATTTCTAAGATATCGCCAGACAGACCTCCATAGTGGTTGCACAAGCCTGCACTCCCACCAGCAATGGAGTAGGGTACCCCTTTCTCCACACCCTCGCCAGCATGCGCTATCATTTGAGCTCTTTATTTTAGCCATTCTAACAGGTGTTAGGTGGAATCTCAGGGTCGTCTTGAGTTGCATTTCTCTGATGATTAAGGATTTTGAACATTTCTTCAGGTGTCTCTCAGTCCTTAGGGATTCCTCCTTTGTGAATTCTCTATTTAGCTCCATCTCCCATTTTTTGATTGGATTATTTGGTTTCTTGGCATTTAGTTTCTTGAGTTCTTTGTAGATTTTAGATAATAGCCCTCTATCAGATGTGGGGTTGGTGAAGATTTTCTCCCAGTCTGTTGGTTGCCGTTTTGTTCGAATGACAGTATCCTTTGCTTTACAGAAACTTTTCAGTTTCATGAGGTCCCATTTATTGATTGTTGTTCTCAGGTCCTGAGCTGTTGGTGTTCTGTTCAGGAAATTGTCACCTGTGCCAATGAGTTCGAGGGTTTCTCCTACTTTTTCTTCTAGTATCTTTAGTGTGGCTGGCCTTATGTTAAGGTCTTTGATCCACTTGGAATTAAGTTTTGTACAAGGTGATAGGTATGGGTCTAATTTCATTCTTTTGCAAGTGGACATCCAGTTGGACCAGCACCATTTGTTGAAGATGCTGTCCTTCTTCCATTGTGCGGTTTTGGCTTCTTTGTCAAAGATTAGTTGGCCATAGGTGTGTGGGTCCATGTTTGGGTCTTCAATTCGATTCCATTGATCCACTGGTCTGTTTCTATACCAGTACCATGCTGTTTTTATTACTGTTGCTCTGTAGTACAGCTTGAAATCTGGGATGGTGATACCTCCAGATGTTTTTTCATTGGACAGGATTGATTTAGCTATTCTGGGCTTTTTTTGTTCCATATGAAGTTGAGAATAGCTTTTTCCAGGTCTATAAAGAATTGTGTTGGTATTTTGATAGGAATTGCATTAAATCTATATATTGCTTTTGGTAGGATAGCCATTTTTATTATGTTGATCTTACCTATCCATGAGCATGGGAGATCTTTCCATCTTCTAAAGGCCTCTTCTATTTCTTTCTTCAGGGGCTTGAAGTTTTTGTTATATAGGTCCTTTACATGCTTGGTTAGAGTTACCCCCAGGTATTTTTTGTTGTTTATGGCTATTGTGAAGGGGGTTGTTTCCCTTATTTCTTTCTCAGTATATTTGTTTGTTGTATAAAGAAGGGCTTCTGATTTTTTTGAGTTAATTTTGTATCCAGCCACCTTGCTGAAGTTGTTTATCAGCTGTAAGAGTTCTTTGGTGGAGTTTTTGGGGTCGCTTATGTATACTAACATATCATCTGCAAATAGGGATAATTTGACTTCTTCATTTCCAATTTTTATCCCTTTGATCTCCTTTAGTTGTCTTATTGCTCTAGCAAGGACTTCAAGTACTATATTGAAGAGATATGGTGAAAGTGGACATCCTTGACTTGTCCCTGAGTTTAGAGGAAATGCTTCAAGCTTCTCTCCATTTAATTTGATGTTGGCTACTGGCTTGCTGTATATTGCCTTTATTATTTCTAGGTATGGTCCTTGTATTCCTGTTCTCTCCAGAACTTTTAGCATGAAGGGGTGTTGGATTTTGTCAAATGCTTTTTCTTCATCTACCGAGATAATCATGTGGTTTTTTTCTTTCATCTTGTTTATGTGGTGAATTACATTGATAGACTTTCGTATACTGAACCATCCCTGCATTCCAGGGATGAAGCCTACTTGATCATGGTGTATGATACTTTAGATGTGTTCTTGAATTCGGTTTGCTAGTATTTTATTAAGTATTTTTGCATCTATGTTCATGAGGAAGATTGGTCTGAAGTTCTCTTTCTTTGTTGGGTCTTTGTGTGGTTTAGGAATCAGAATGACAGTGGCCTCATAGAATGAATTTGGCAGTGATCTTTCTGTTTCTATGTGGTGGAAGAGTTTGAAAAGTAATGGTGTTAGTTCCTCTTTGAAGGTCTGGTAGAATTCCGTGCTAAAGCCATCTGGCCCTGGGCTTTTTTTGGTTGGGAGATTATTAATGACTGTTTCTATTTCCTTAGGTGTTATTGGGCTGTTTAAGCTGTTAATCTGATTTTGATTTAGTTTTGGTAGGTGGAATTTATCGAGGAAATTGTCCATTTCGCTTAGGTTTTCAAATTTAGTGGAATATAGATTTTTAAAGTAATGTCCGAATATTTTCTGGATCTCTTCAATGTCTGTTGTTATTTCTCCCTTTTCATTTCTGATTTTGTTGATTTGTGTTCTTTCCCTTTGCGTTTTAGTTAATTTGGCTAGGGGTCTGTCTATTTTGTTGATTTTCTCAAAGAACCAACTCTTGGTTTCATTGATTCTTTGTATAGTTCTTTTTGATTCTAAGTTGTTGATTTCAGCTCTAAGTTTGATGATTTCCTCTCTTCTGCTCTTCTTGGGAGTGTTTGTTTCTTTTTTTTTCCAATTCACCCAGCTTAGCTGTTAGTTCACTAATATGAGCTGTCACAATTTTCTTTTTGAAAGCACTTAGTGCTATGAACTTTCCTCGTAGCACAGCTTTCAATGTATCCCATAGGTTTGGGTATGTTGTGTCTTCATTGTCGTTGGATTTTAAGAAGTCTTTGATTTCCTTCCTTATTTCTTCCCTGACCCAGTGGTCATCCAGTAAGGAGCTGTTCAATTTCCATGTGTGTGTAGGCTTTCTGTTGATTCTTTTACTGTTGAAGACCAGCTTTATTCCGTGGTGGTCTGATAAGATACAAGGTGTTATTTCAATTTTCTTGTATCTACTGAGACTATCTTTGTGACCAACTATGTGGTCGATTTTGGAGAAAGTTCCATGGGGTGCTGAGAAAAAGGTGTATTCCTTTGTGTTTGGGTGAAACGTTCTGTAGATATCTGTTAGGTCCATTTTTTTCATGATCTCTGTTAGACTCAATATTTCTCTGTTTGTCTTCTGTCTTGATGATCTGTCCTTTGTTGTGAGTGGGGTGTTGAAGTCTCCCACTACTAATGTGTTGTGATTGACGTGCGCTTTAAGTTTTAGAAGTGTTTCTTTTACGAAAGTAGGTGCCTTTGTATTTGGGGCATAGATGTTCAGTATTGAGATTTCCTCTTGATGAATATTCCCTTTAATGAGTATATAGTGCCCTTCTTTGTCTTTCTTCATTAACTTCAGTTGGAAGTCTGTTTTGTTTGATATTAGGATGGCTACTCGAGCTTGCTTCCTGGGTCCATTTGCTTGGAAAACCTTTTCCCAGCCCTTTACTCTGAGGCAGTGTCTATCTTTTGTATTTAGATGTGTCTCTTGTATACAGCATAAAGAAGGGTCTTGCTTGCGGATCCACTCTGTAAACCTATGTCTTTTTATTGGGGAGTTGAGTCCATTGATGTTGATGGATATTAGTGACCTGGGGTTGTTATTTCCCATTAGTTTGGTATAGGCGGTGGTCCTGTTCCTCTTTTGGTTTAGTTGCTGATGGGTTTTCTATTCCCTTTGTTTTCTTGGGTGGAGTTTTCTTCTCTGGGTTGGGATTTTCCTTCTAGGATTTTCTGTAGGGCTGGGTTTGTGGGTAGATATTGTTTAAATTTGATTTTGTCATGGAATATCATGTTTAGTCCATCTATGTTGATAGAGACTTTTGCTGGGTAAAGTAGTCTGGCTGGGCATCTATGATCTCTTAGGACTTGTAGTATATCTGACCAGGCCCTTCTAGCTTTTATCGTTTCTGGGGAGAAGTCAGGTGTAATTCTGATGGGTCTGCCATTGTATGTGACTTGACCTTTTTCTCTTACAGCTTTTAATATTCTTTCTTTGTTCTGTACATTTGGGGTTTCAATTATTATGTGGCGAGAGTAGTTTCTTTTCTGGTCTAATCTGTTTGGTGTTCTGTATGCATCTTGGATTTTTATTGGCATCTCTTTTTTCAGGTTTGGGAAGTTTTCCTCTATGATTTTGTTGAAGATATTTCCTGGACCTTGGAGTCGGGAGTCTTTTCTTTCCTCTATGCCTATGATTCTTAGGTTCCGTCTTTTCATTGAGTCCTTGATTTCTTGGATGTTGTGGGTGAGAGATTTTTTAGCCTTCTCATTTTCTTTGGATGTTGTACTGATTTCTTCCACTGAATCTTCCATGCCTGAGATCCTGTCTTCCATCTCTTGCATCCTATTGTTGATACTCACATCTGTAGTTCCTGTCCTCTTCCCTTGGTTCTCCACTTCCTCTTTTAACTCTGACTGTGTTTTCTTTATTGTTTCTATTTCTATTTTCATGTCTTGTATGATTTTGTTCGTTTTGTACATTTCCTTCTCCAGCTTGCTTGTTTTTGTATGAAAATCTTTCATGGCTTTTTCCTTTTCCTGTTCAAGCTCTGTCACCTTGGCTTGGAGCTCTTTAATGGTGTTGTTCCTTGTTTTGATTTGTAGAATTGTGGTTTCTTTGAATTCCTTCATAGTTTTAAGTTCTTCTTGCAGGGACTCTATCACTTTCCATACTGCAGAATTGTCAATGTTTTCATGTGTTTCTGTTGGTGTGTGGTCATCTGAATTGGATGAGCTAGGGTGGTTCTGCTTTGTTGGAGTCATAATTCCTTGATTTCTATTTTTTTTTGACCTTTCGCCATTGGATGCATTTAGCTGTCTGTTTTCTGTGCTTGGAACCACAGTGGATGATTTGGTGCAGGGGACGAGTTACTTGGCTATCTGTCGTTGCTTACAGGGGGATTTCAATGTCACTGTGGTTTTAATCGCCAGAGGCACTGTGATCTGGTGCAGCCTATTCCCAGGTTGTGAGTAATGGACCAGGATTGTTTCACTGCTCCCAATTCAGACTTCTCTATGTTGCACTCTGAGTTATCAGCCTGTTATGGTTCTGATGGTATGGGCCTATTTACCCAGGCACAGATTCTGTGGGCTTTGTTTGTCGTCCCGGAGGCTGACAGGGTCTGGCTCCACACCTGATATGTCTGGATTTTCCAGGATACAGCTATGGTCCCGATTTCTGGTTTCTCTCCAGGCTTCTCGCCACAGGGCTGGACCCTGTGCCTGATTCCCTTCCTGTCTGCACCGCCACGGGTCCCGTGGGTACCCCAAGCCCTGCATCCTCCGGCTGCCTGAGTGCACCTCTCGTCCCAGCAGCTCCGCTGTGGGTGCATGGACCCCTGGCCCCGCCCACGCCTGTCTCTCTCCCCAGATGACCTGCCGTGGACTGGTGGGGATTTGGCCCTTCCAGCCGTGCTCCCTTCTCAGCTGCACTATTGTGAGTGTGCAAGATTTGGCCACTCCTGCCTACTTTTGTGTTCCCAGCTTCCCGCGCTCTCTCGGAACCTCCCGCCCTCCGCTTCACGAGTGGCTGCAGACCACCCGCTGAGCCCCCTGTTTGTTCCTTGCTAAGGCTTCCACTATCTCGCAACCTTTTTTAAGTGGGTATAAGTTCAACCTGATGTGTGGGGAGCCCAATAGGACAGCAGCGATCTATGGCCAAGTGGACCCTGATTCTGCCTGCTGTAAGTTGGGATCGATCTTACCAGGTGCCTCACCAAATGGGAGTTCCAGAATCCCGGGTTTAGTGGCCTCCGTGTCTGTGAGAGATGGGGAGAGCCTTGCCCTGGGACTTTTAACAGTCCCTTGGGAGCTGTGAGTGTTC
>CAJQZJ010032464.1:10496440-10523881 GCA_907164525.1 Lophiomys imhausi
GGGGGGGGGGGGGGTCTAGCCCCTCCGGTTTTTGCACATGCCCAATAACTCTGTGTTTTTTATGACTCTTTTTTTCCCCGCGTTCAGAATGCGTCAGTGTAGGTCGCCGCCATCTTCGCTCCCCCCTAGATTAGAGTTTTTTAATTATAAAATTGTTGTTACGTTCTCCTGGTCACAGTGACTTCAAGATATCATGGTAACCTGCAGTGTCTGCAGACATCTTCAAGGCTGGTGGTTTAATTTTTTTGTTTTGTTTTATATTCTATTTGTCTTTCACTTAGCTAACAGATTGTAATCATACTTTTTTTTTTCTTTTCTGTAAGCCTCGCACCCTTCTTTCTTAACTCTTAGTGTGACACTTGTTTTTTAGTGAAGGATTACTATATATTTATAGACACTGATTAATCTCCAACCTTTATTAAATAAACTCCTCCAACTCATTTCAATTATAAAAAATAAAGTATGTGTAAAATGTTTAATTTTAAGATATTTTTATTTTATTGTATCTTTTCATTTCTGTTTTTTTAATTAATTTATTTATTCGTTCAATTTACAACCCAATTGCAGCCCCAGTCCCTCATTTCCTCCCTGTCCCACCTTCCCCTCTACTTCCCCAACTCCTCCCTGCCAGTACCAACCCACTCTGGCAAATCACATCACATCAGGACTAAGTGCCTCCTCTTTCATTGAACTCTGCTAGGGAGAAAGGATCAAAAGGGAGGCAACAGAGTCCAAATCAGAGACCACCCCACTCCAATTATTTAGGGACCCACTTGAAGACCAAGCAGCTTATCAACTTCCTATCTGTAGGGGCTCTAGGATCAGCCCATGCATGTTCTTAGATTGGTGGTTCAGTCTCTATGAGCTCCAATGGGTCCAGGTTAGTTGACTATGTAAGTCTTCTTGTGGTTTCTTTGATCCCTCCCACTCCCTTACTCCTTCCCCTAACTCTTCCACAAGATTCCCTGAATTCTGCCTAATGTTTGGCTGTGGGCCTCTGCATGTGTTTCTATTATCTACTGGATGAAGCCTCTCAAATGACAAGTATACTAGGTTCCTGTCTGTAAGTATAGCAGAATATCATTAATAGTGTCAGGCGTTGGTTCTCTCCCATAGAATGGGTCTCAAGTTGGGTCAGTCATTGGTTGGCCATTCCTTCAAACTGCTCCATCTTTATACCTGCACTTCTTCTGGACAGGGCAAATTTTTGGATTGAGGGTTTTGTGGGTGGGCTTGTGTCCCTCTTTCTCTTCTGGGAGTCCTTCCTGGATGCAGGAGGGGGCCAGTTCAGGCTCAGTATCCCTGGCTGCTCAGAGTCTTAGCTAAAGTCACTCCCATATCCTCCCAGGAGCCTCTCCTGTCCCAGATCTCCATTTTTTCCTAGAGATGTCCCCGGACCAATTTTGCTTATTTCCCACAGCCCTCTCAGCCATAATCTGTGCTCTCGCTGCACCTTACCTACCCTCTTCTCCTCTCCACCACCTCTTTTACCAAGTTTCCTCACTCTTTCCACTTCTGATGTCTATTTTATTTTTTCCCTTTATAGTTGGATTCAAGCATCCTCCCATAAAAAATAAAATGATTATTTTTCGAACAATTTTTATTTTAAAATAATTTTACTTTAAAATATTTTTAACTTAAAGTATTATTTTAACATATTTGTATTTATTCAATTAAAGTTTAGTAATGGATTCTGAACACACAGTTATTTCATCCAAACTGATAGTAGTAGACTGCATTAATATAGTTTGATGTGTCTAATGCTAATGTGCATGGATAAGTTACAGTTTATAAATATTACACATCCTAGTGTCTAATGCAACCTGAAAGTTAAGTCATTGAATAACATGAATACTTTTTTTCTACATATATGTCTTTCTCAAGAGACAAAAATCCCTCAAATTTCCATTTATTTAAAGAGATACATGCATAGTCAGTAATACTATCAAGCAATCATCGAAATATAAAATCCAGGTGAATGGTTACGCATACTGATCTGTTTGAACTCAGACACACACACACACACACACACAGGAAATGCATAGGTACAGGCACACATACATACGTGCACACAGGGATGAATGTGAGAGAGATTTATAGGTAGGAAGAGGTGTAGGCTGGGATTTCAGGGAGACGGGATGGGAGAGGACTGGCATGTGAGTGGTCACTATGCTTCATGTACATGTGTGAAATGATCTAAGAAAAGAATCACTTCATCAAAAAAGAGAATAGAGTTCTGGTGAAGAGCACAAGAACTAAACGAGCATGACTTCTATAATGTCCCGAGAGAAAAATGCTTTTTTTTTCTTTTTGAGATAATTAGTGAGAGCAAGCAAGTCTACTAAACACCCTTTGAACTCTAGACATTACAATAAACCACTTTCCTGTTGCTTTAAATAATTACACTTCAAAATTTATTGCTAAATCTCAGTTATTTTTTCTTTTGATTAGAAAATAAAGATTTTATACCTGAATAAGTTTCCTGCAAAGAATTTCAGTTTACTAACACTCTCTACATAAAAATGATTCGTTCTAGCTTTGTCTAAAATGAAAGTGTTCTGCATTTATATTTCTGTATTTTATGTAGCATAGAATTCTTGTATCTGACCTTTCTTAGGTTATGTTCAATATTAGACTTGGAAAAGTTTATAGAATTTAAATGTTTTCTTGACCAAATGTTTTTCCTGATTAAAAAAAAAATTCTCAAAAAGACAAATCAGGTAATTCAACTTCAGTGTGTTTTCCAATGTTAAACCATAAACCTGATATTTTCCACTTAGGTAATAACACTGTGTAATGTACTAATTATTTCTAAGTTAATATGATAGTGATGGAAAAAATAATCAAAACACGAAAAACAATTATTAGTAAACACATATATACTGTGAGCTCCCTGGAAAATATGCAATCAAGCAATCAATAAATATAAAATCAAAAGGCAAACAGCTCTTTCAGTTGGAGAGCTGTACTGAGGTGATGGAATCTTGATCTACTAAAAGTTCTACCCTGCCCTTTACTCAGCAGGAACACATAATTACAACAGCTAAAATTACAGAAGAAAGGAGTGGAATGGATCAGCTCCTGGGAGCCAAATAAAAACAGCAACTCTGACCTTTAAATTTGTGGTGACTATGAGCAAGAGTTCATCTCAGCACAAGAAGCTTAAAACGATTAAACTCTCTTTTAAATTATTACAAGTATCTGGACTGTAGGATCATTTACAACAAATAAGTGAAGACGTCAAGGGGACTTATCTTCACATTGCATGGAATCCTGTAAATAGTGTAGTATAGTTTGAAATGGTATATAAAAATATAAGTCACACACACACACGCCATTTTGAGAAGCTGGATGTTATAATGGTAGGAAAACAAGTATGTGTGTGTGTGCTTCTGAAAATAGTTTAATATAATGGAGGAGAGAAGAGATCAGTAAAAGAGAGTGTGTACATGGGCAGGACCCCATCCTATAACAGCATGCTTCCTCCTTAATGTCAGTGGTACCAGGGAGCAGCTACTAGTAGCCACTTCGCATCAAGGTATGTACTAAAAGACAGTAACAGGAGCAATGGGCCAAGGGTAATCGTGCTCTGATGTATTGGGTAAGCAATATCATTATATTGCCCAGTGTAAACTGTTGTTTAATATACATAATTAAGTAAGTACAGTATGAATACCATGACAATAGCATTTTATAAAGTATGCAGACTCTAGCCATGACCAGAGGGAAAATGAACAGGTAGTGATTAGTACAGACATTTACTTTTTTTTTTTCTTATTTTCTTTTTTTTTTTTTTTTTGCTTTGTTTTGGTTTTTTTTTTGTTTTTTTTTTATAAGTACTTTATTTTTTTTTCTTCAAGTTACATCTCAGTAGCAAACCCATCCCTATTCCCCCTTCCTGTCCCACCCTTCCACCCTCTTCCCCCCCCCCAACAGCTTCTCTTTTCATTCCAACAAATGGTTCTTTCTCTTATAACAGTAAATTCTATACAAAACAGAAGATTAAATATGCCACATTTATAAGAGTTAAATGGCCCAGTATACCTTCCCAATGTCCAGTTCATACATATTTGGCCCCTGACTTTAACCTTCTACCTTCTAACCATCTCCATGAATTTATAAAGTTCTATAACTGACTTAGTTTTCATACTAACTTGCATCACTATTATAACCATCTTCTTAGATCTAGAACGCCCTCTTGATTCCTAAACAACTCAAAATTTAGCTATGAGACTCAAGCTGTCTATTGTTCAAACACCTCAGAGAGCTGAGAAGGATAAATATATCTGATTATATAGGAAGTGCAGGGCCTGCAGATTCCAATACTAAGAAATGACAAACCAGTGACTACCTGGAGAGTTCCCATTTTCTCTCCATACATCCCAGCATTAGTCTTCAGCCTTTTGGTCCTGTTTCTCTGACAGACATTTGTTGTAGAGCAGGGATTGTGAAGGACTAACTTACCCTGTCTTGGCAGAGCTAGGCTGTCGACTTGCCTGCTACCAAGTTTTGTCCTTTTTGGACAGCAGTCTGTCTGCAGTTGAAGCAAGGAGTTTTTACATGCCAAGAGATAGGCTTGCCACTAATTCAACCATCTCACACTGGAGATTCTTCGATGCTTTTCTTCTACTTGGAGTAGAATAGGGGGTGCTGTCAGGAGCTGATATGTCACAATATCAAAAAAAAATCTTAATTTAAGACCACATCTTTGAATGCCATATTCTGCAGATCTCTTGGGGTTTTTGAAGATGCCCTATCTATCTCTTGTATTTAGATAAGCAAATGTTGCTTGTCTCTTAACAACTTGATTACTGAGTAGCTTAGAGAATATCTGTGATAGACTGTCTTAGTAGCTAACAAGGTGACATACATGCATGACTAGGAGTTTGTTTTTCTTAACTATCCTAAACAGTTTAAGACAGTTTGTATCAAGAGGCCAGTGCTTCACATTTCATTTTTAAGTATCTCTAGGTTCGATACCATTAGGAAGCGTTACCTTTAATTTTGTATCAATATACAAAGATCTATTAAAATGTGGCTAAATATATTCTTAATTTTGTATCAATATACAAAGATCAATGCCTATGCGGCCCAATACAATCTTAATATTGCGTCCATCTACAAGGGTCAATACCATTGTGGCCAACTATAATCTTAATTTTGTATCAATATACAAATATCAATACCGACGTAGACCAATACAATCTTATTTTTGCACAATAAACAATGGTCAATACCACTTTAGCCAAATATACTATTAATTTAGTATCAATATACAAGGGTATAAGGGCATATTCAATAATGTGACCTTTCTTCTTGATCCTTCCTGTGCTATGTCTGTGTCTCAATTTTTCTCAAGTCCTTGCATCCCTACATAGGAGATAAAGAAGGATACAGAAAAGGGAAAGAAGGAATACCCTGGGTCTAACCTCCAAAACCCATTAAACAGGACCATTTAACAACTTGTAATCTCTTCCCATAAATAATAGAGGTTTCAGTTGTCCTTCAAATAACCAAAAAAAGGGGGGGGGGCGGAGAAACACCCTTCCCACCCTCTGGGTATGGGACGTCGCTCTCTTAAAATGACTTCCTGCTGATTTGGGTCTTAGTAAACCTGTTTGGGGCCCAAACCAAAATGGAAAAATGGTTAAAAATGTTAATACAGTCCTTTTATGTTCAGTCCTTCTGTTCTCAGCTGTTTAGATGTCCTAAGGAGTTTGTAGGCAGAAGCTGAACTTCCAGGCTTTACTGAGGTTCTGGCTGGGGCATTGCGTAGAGCTGAATGGTCTTAGCGATATTGAGTTGTTATGGTTGTAGGCTTTTGATGGAGACAGCTATTGAGGGAGTCTGTCATGCTGAATCATCTGGGTCACTAGTCTTCTTTTGGTGTCTGATTCTGATTTCTGCTGAGGTTTCCGTTGTCCAGTTGTCCCTGGGTTCCTTGAATGGATGCTTTGATTCTCCTGGAAAGATAAGAACAGAGCCCTTCCCTAATCCTCACTCAGGGACAATCGCCCTCTTTTTTTTGGGGGGGGGTAGGTAATATTTCTCCTGAAGCAAATTTGGTTTTTTGACAATATATAAAGTGTTATCTTTCAATCTGGTTTAAAGAAGAAATTATTGTGTTATTTTGGAGCTAAACCAGCTTTAGTGTATATATTTTGAGGTCTCGAAGGACAATTTGTTTGTGTTGTGTGGGCCTTTTGTAAGTAGCTTTTAAACTTAGGTCCTTCCAAATCCTGTGTGTGTTTCTCTGCATTCTAATTATTGGGATCCGAGACCTGTGGTTCCCATCTGAGGGGATTAAAGATGTGTTCCACCACTCCTGGATCGAAGTTTTTCTCTATTTAGAGTTTGTTTTGTATCAGACTGACCTTGAGCTCTGAGATCTGCCTGTTTCTGTCTCTAGTGTGTTGGGGTTAAGGGTGTACTCTTCTTTAATGGTGGGATTAAGGGTGTGTACCCTCACCACCCTTTTCCGTGTAACTCTAGAATTTATAAGTCCACTAACTCTATGGTGCTCCTCCCATCTCTGCTGAAGTTAAAGGCATGGGTTAACAACACATTTCTCCTGTATTTTACCTTAGCTCTACGTTTTTTCAACAGTTGGAGGTTCATAAAACCAGGTTGAACGGCTGTGTCCTTTATTTTACTTACAGTGTTTTAACGTTGTTACCTGCTTTTTTTTTAATTAGTAAATTAATTTGTTTGTTGCTACAGGTTACATCCTTGACATATTGTCCTCTTTTCCTGCTTCCCAGCCCCACCCTCCCATGCTCTATTCCCTGACCCTTCCATCTTGATACTCTGGGGTGGAAAGTCCCTGCATACCAGTCTCTCATCACAGATCAGGAGTCATATGAGGGCCGAGAGCCTCTTCATACACCAGGGGCCTACGAGGCAGTACTGCCAGTGAAAGGTGTCTCCTTGCTACGAGGGGGAAACTAAAAAACAAACCAACAGACACACAAACCCACAAAAACAAAGAACAACAACAAAAAAAGAGAGGAAAAAGAAAGAGAAAAAAGAGGGAAAGAAAAAGAAAAAGAAATGAAAAGAAAAAAGAAATTTATGTCCATGTTCCTTTTGGTGTGTTGGTTGTAGTACAGATATCCTGTACAATATAGCTAAAATCTTACTATAAGTGAATAGATGCCGTGTGCATCCTTCAGAGAATGGGCTAGCTCACTCAGGATGAGCTTCTCTAGATCCATCCATTTGGTTGCAAATTGCATGATTTCATTGTTTCTTATAGCTGAGTAATATTCCATTGTATAAATGTACCACAATTTTTAATCCATTCTTCAGTTGAGGGACATCTGGGTTGTTTCCAGCTATTACAAATAAGGCTGCTATGAACATAGATGAGGAGACTTCCCCATGTCTCCGTGAGGTGTCCTTTGGGTGTATACCCAGAAGTGGAATGGCTGGGTCCTGAGGCAAAGTTCTTCCAAGGTTTCTAAGATATCTCCAGACAGACCTACATAGTGGTTGCACAAGTCTGCACTCCCACCAGCAATGGAGTAGGGTTCCCCTTTCTCCACACCCTCACCAGCATGTGCTGTCATTTGAGCTCTTTATCTTAGCCATTCTGACAGGTGTGAGATGGAGTCTCAGGGTTTTCTTGAGTTGCATTTCTCTGATGATTAAGGATGATGAGCATTTCTTCAGGTGACTCTCGGCCATTAGGGATTCCTCCTTTGTGAATTCTCTATTTAGCTCCGTCTCCCATTTTTTGATTGGATTATTTGGTTTCTTGGCATTTAGTTTCCTGAGTTCTTTGTAGATTTTATATAATAGCCATCTATCAGATGTGGGGTTGGTGAAGATTTTCTCCCAGTCTGTAGGCTGCCGTTTTGTTCGAATGACAGTGTCTTTTGCCTTACAGAAGCTTTTCAGTTTCATGAGGTCCCATTTATTGATTGTTGATCTCAGGTCCTGAGCTGTTGGTGTTCTGTTCAGGAAGTTGTCACCTGTGCCAATGAGTTCGAGGGTTTCTCCTACTTTTTCTTCTAGTATCTTCAGTGTGGCCAGCCTTATGTTAAGGTCTTTGATCCACTTGGAATTAAGTTTTGTACAAGGTTATAGGTATGGGTCTAATTTCATTCTTTTGCAAGTGGACATCCAGTTGGACCAGCACCATTTGTTGAAGATGCTGTCCTTCTTCCATTGTGTGGTTTTGGCTTCTTTGTCAAAGATTAGTTGGCCATAGGTGTGTGGATCCATGTTTGGGTCTTCAATTCGATTCCATTGATCCACTGGTCTGTTTCTATACCAGTACCATGCTGTTTTTATAATTATTGCTCTGTAGTACAGCTTGAAATCTGGGATGGTGATACCTCTAGATGCTTTTTTATTGTACAGGATTGATTTAGCTATTCTGGGCTTTTTGTTGTTCCATATGAAGTTGAGTATATATTTTTCCAAGTCTATAAAGAATTGTGTTGGTATTTTGATAGGAATTGCATTGAATCTATATATTGCTTTTGGTAGAATAGCCATTTTTATTATGTTGATCCTACCTATCCATGAGCATGGGAGATCTTTCCATCTTCTAAATGCCTCTTCCATTTCTTTCTTCAGGGGCTTGAAGTTCTTGTTGTATAGGTCCTTTACTTGCTTGGTTAGAGTTACCCCCAGGTATTTTATATTGTTTGTGGCTATTGTGAAGGGGGTTGTTTCCCTTATTTCTTTCTCGGTAAGCTTGTTTTTTGTATAAATAAGGGCTTCTGATTTTTTTGAGTTAATTTTGTATCCAGCCACCTTGCTGAAGTTGTTCATCTTTATGTAAGAGTTCTTTGGTGGAGTTTTTGGGGTCGCTTATGTATACTAACATATCATCTGCAAATAGGGATAATTTGACTTCTTCATTTCCAATGTTTATCCCTTAATTTCCTTTAGATGTCTTATTGCTCTAGCAAGAACTTCAAGTACTATATTGAAGAGATATGGTGAAAGTGGACATCCTTGTCTTGTCCCTGAGTTTAGAGGAAATGCTTCAAGCTTCTCTCCATTTAATTTGATGTTGGCCACTGGCTTGCTGTATATTGCCTTTATTATTTCTAGTTATGGTCCTTGTATGCCCGTTCTCTCCAGGACTTTTAGCATGAAGGGGTGTTGGATTTTGTCAAATACTTTTTCTGCATCTAGCGAGATTATCATGTGGTTTTTTTCTTTCATCTTGTTTATATGGTGAATTACATTGATAAACTTTTGTATATTGAACCAACCCTTCATTCCTGGGATGAAGCCTACTTGATCATGATGTATGATATTTTTTCTGTGTTCTTGAAAATGGTTTTCTAGTATTTTATTAAGTATCTTTGCATCTATGTTCATGAGGGAGAATTGTCTGAAGTTCTCTTTCTTTGTTGGGTCTTTGTGTGGTTTAGGAATCAGAATGACAGTGGCCTCATAGAATGAGTTTGGCAGTGTTCTTTCTGTTTCTATATGGTGGAAGAGTTTGAAGAGTAATGGTGTTAGCTCCTCTTGAAAGTCCGATAGAATTCTGTGCTAAGCCATCTGGCCCTGGCCTTTTTTTGTTTGGGAGATTTTTAATGACTTTTTCTATTTCCTTAGGGGTTATTGGGCTGTTTAAGCTGTTAATCTGATTTTGATTTAGTTTTGGTAGGTGGAATTTATCGAGGAAATTGTCCATTTCGCTCAGGTTTTCAAATTTGGTGGAGTATAGATTTTTAAAGTAGGACCCGAATATATTCTGGATCTCCTCGATGTCTGTTGTTATTTCTCCCTTTTCATTTCTTATTTTGTTGATTTGGGTTCTTTCTCTTTGCCTTTTAGTTAATTTGGCTAGGGTTCTGTCTATTTTGTTGATTTTCTCAAAGAAACAACTCTTGGTTTCAGTGATTCTTTGTATAGTTCTTTTTGATTCTAAGTTGTTGATTTCAGCCCCAAGTTTGATGATTTCCTGCCTTCTGCTCCTCTTGGGCGTGTTTGCTTCTTTTTTTTCCAATTCACCCAGCTTAGCTGTTAATTCACTAATATGAGCTGTCACAATTTTCTTTTTGAAAGCACTTAGTGCTATGAAATTTCCTCGTAGCACAGCTTTCAATATATCCCATAGGTTTGGGTATGTTGTGTCTTCATTGTCGTTGGATTTTAAGAAGTCTTTGATTTCCTTCCTTATTTCTTCCCTGACCCAGTGGTCATCCAGTAAGGAGCTGTTCAATTTCCATGTGTGTGTAGGCTTTCTGTTGATTCTTTTGCTGTTGAAGACCAGCTTTATTCCATGGTGGTCTGATAAGATACAAGGTGTTATTTCAATTTTCTTGTATCTATTGAGACTATCCTTGTGACCAACTATGTGGTCGATTTTGGAGAAGGTTCCGTGGGGTGCTGAGAAAAGGTGTATTCCTTTGTGTTTGGGTGAAACGTTCTGTAGATATCTGTTAGGTCCATTTGTTTCATGATCTCTGTTAGACTCAATATTTCTCTGTTTGTCTTCTGTCTTGATGATCTGTTCATTGTTGTGAGTGGGGTGTTAAAGTCTCCCACTACTAATGTGTTGTGATCGACATGCGCTTTAAGTTTTAGAAGTGTTTCTTTTACGAAAGTAGGTGCCTTTGTATTTGGGTATAGATGTTCAGTATTGAGATTTCCTCATGATGAATATTCCCTTTAATGAGTATGTAGTGCCCTTTGTCTTTCTTCATTAACTTCAGTTGGAAGTCTGTTTTGTTTTATATTAGGATGGCTACTCCAGCTTGCTTCCTGGGTCCATTTGCTTGGAAAACCTTTTCCCAGCCCTTTACTCTGAGGCAGTGTCTATCTTTCGTAGTTAGATGTGTCTCTTGTATACAGCATAAGGAAGGGTCTTGCTTGCGGATCCACTCTGTAAACCTATGTCTTTTTATTTGGGAGTTGAGTCCATTGATGTTGATGGATATTAGTGACCTGGGGTTGTTATTTCCCAATAGTTTGGTATAGGTGGTGGTCCTGTGCCTCTTTTGGTTTAGTTGCTGAGGGGTTTTCTATTCCCTTTGTTTTCGTGAGTGGAGTTTTCTTCTCTGGGTTGGGATTTTCCTTCTAGGATTTTCTGTAGGGCTGGGTTTGTGGGTAGATATTGTTTAAATTTGATTTTGTCATGGAATATCTTGTTTTCTCTCTCTATGTTGATAGAGAGTTTTGCTGGGTATAGTAGTCTGGCTGGGCACCCATGATCTCTCAGGACTTGTAGGTATCTGACCAGGCCCTTCTAGCTTTTAAAGTTTCTGTGGAGAAGTCAGGTGTAATTCTGATGGGTCTGCCATTTTATGTGACTTGACCTTTTTCTCTTACAGATTTTAATATTCTTTCTTTGTTCTGTACATTTGGTGTTTCAATTATTATGTGGCAAGAGGAGTTTCTTTTCTGGTCTAATCTGTTTGGTGTTCTGTAAGCCTCTTGGATTTTTATTGGCATCTCTTTTTTCAGGTTTGGGAAGTTTTCCTCTATGATTTTGTTGAAGATATTTCCTGGACCTTGGAGTCGGGAGTCTTTTCTTTCCTCTATGCCTATGATTCTTAGGTTCCGTCTTTTCATTGAGTCCTTGATTTCTTGGATGTTGTGGGTGAGAGATTTTTTAGCCTTCTCATTTTCTTTGGATGTTGTACTGATTTCTTCCACTGAATCTTCCATGCCTGAGATCCTGTCTTCCATCTCTTGCATCCTATTGTTGATACTCACATCGTAGTTCCTGTTCTCTTCCCTTGGTTCTCCACTTCCTCTTTTAACTCTGACTGTGTTTTCTTTATTGTTTCTCTTTCTATTTTCATGTCTTGTATGGTTTTGTTCGTTTTGTACATTTCCTTCTCCAGCTTGCTTGTTTTTGTATGAAAATCTTTCATGGCTTTTTCCTTTTCCTGTTCAAGCTCTGTCACCCTGGCTTGGAGCTCTTTAATGGTGTTGTTCCTTGTTTCGACTTGTAGAATTGTGGCTTCTTTGAATTCCTTCATAGATTTAAGTTCTTCTTGCAGGGACTCTATCACTTTCCATAATGCAGAATTGTCAACGTTTTCATGTGTTTCTCTTGGTGTAAGGTCATCCCAATTGGATGAGCTAGGATAATTTGCTTTGTTGGAGTCATATTTCTTTGATTTCTATTTTTTTTTTTGACCTTTGGCCATTGGATGCGTTTAGCTGTCTGTTCTTGTCGTTTTCTCTGCTTGGATCCACAGTGGATGATTTGGTGCAGGGGACGAGTTACTTGGCTATCTGTCATTGCTTACCAGGGGGATTTCAGGGTCACTGTTGTTTTAATCGCCTGAGGCACTGTGAGCTGCAGGGTCTGGCTCCATACCTAATATGTCTGGATTTTCCAGGATACAGCTTTGGTCCTGATTTCTGGTTTCTCACTAGGCTTCTCGCCACAGGCCTGGCCTTTGTGCTTGATTCCCTCCCTGTCTGCGCAGCCGCGGGTCTGGATCCCCCGGCCGCCTGAGTGATCCTCTCGCCCCAGCAGCTCAGCTGTGGGTGCGGGTCCCTGGCTCCGCCCACGCATGACTCTCTCTCCCCAGTCGTCCTGCCATGGGTTCGCGGGGTTTTGGCCCTGCCAGCCGGGCTACCTCCCCAGCTGCGCTGCCGTAACTGCGCGGGATTCGGCCCCTCCCGCCCGCCTTTGTGTTCCCGGCTTCCCGTGCTCGTGCTCTCTCGGAACCTCCCTCCCTCCGTTTCACGAGCGGCTGCGGACCACCCGCTGAGCCCCCTGTTTGTTCCTTGCTAAGACTTCCACTATCTCGCAAAATTTTTTAAGTGTGTATAAGTTCTACCTGAGGTGTGGGGAGTCCAATAGGCTAGTGAACTATCGCCAAGTGGCCTCTGATATTTCCTGCTGTGAGTTGGGGTCGATCTTACCAGGCGCCTCTCCAAATGGGAGTTCCTGAATCCCGGGTTTAGTGGCTTCCGTGTCTGCGAGAGATGGGGAGAGAGCCTTACCCTGGTACTTTTAACAGTCCCTTGGGAGCTGTGAGTGTTCCCGGGAGGGTCTAGCCCCTCCGGTTTTTGCACAGTGCCCAATAACTCTGTGTTTTTTATGGCTCTTTTTTCCCCGTGTTCAAAATGCGTCAGTGTAGGTCGCCGCCATCTTGCCCCTAGGATTTTTATTGGCATCTCTTTTTTCAGGTTTAGGAAGTTTTCTTCTATGACTTTGTTGAAGATATTTCCTGGACCTTGGAGTCGGGAGTCTTCTCTTTCCTCTATGCCTATGATTCTTAGGTTCCGTCTTTTCATTGAGTCCTTGATTTCTTGGATGTTGTGGGTGAGAGATTTTTTAGCCTTCTCATTTTCTTTGGATGTTGTACTGATTTCTTCCATCGAATCTTCCATGCCTGAGATCCTGTCTTCCATCTCTTGCATCCTATTGTTGATACTCGCATCCGTAGTTCCTGTTCTCTTCCCTTGGTTCTCCACTTCCTCTTTTAACTCTGACTGTGTTTTCTTTATTGTTTCTATTTCTATTTTCATGTCTTGTATGGTATTGTTTGTTTTGTACATTTCCTTCTCCAGCTTACTTGTTTTTGTCTCAAAATCTTTCATTGCTTTGTCTTTTTCCTGTTCAAGCTCTGTCACCTTGGCTTGGAGTTCTTTAATGGTATTGTTCATTGTTTTTGCTTTTAAAATTGTGGCTTCTTTGAATACCTTCATAGATTTAATTTCTTCTTGCAGGGACTCTATCACTTTCCATAATGCATAATTGTCATCGTTTTCATGTGTCACTGTTGGTGTGAGGTCATCTGAATTGGATGAGCTAGGATAATTCTGCTTTGTTGGAGTCATATTTCCTTGATTTCTATTTTTTTCTTGGACCTTTGGCCATGTGTGTGTGTTTAGCTGCCTGTTCTTGTCGTTTTCTGTGTTTGGATCCACAGGGGATGCTTTGGTGAAGGAATCGAATTGCTTGGCTATCTGTCCTTGCTTACAGGGTGATCTCAGGGTCACTGAGGTTTTAATAGCCTGAATAGTTGTGAGCTGGTGCAGCCTATTCCCAGGTAGTGAGTAATGGTCCGGGATTGTTACACTGCTCCCAGTTCAGACTTCTCTATTTTGCACACTGAGTGATCAGCCTTCAATGATTCTAATGGTATGGACCTTTTTGCCCAGGCACAGATTTTGTGGGCTTTGTTTGTCGTCATGGAGGCTGACAGGGCCCGTCTCCACACCTAATGTGTCTGGGTTTACCGAATACAGCTGTGATCCCCTGGCTTCTGGTTACCCACTAGGCTTCTCCGCCACCAGCTTGGCCGCTTCCCTTCCTATCTGCTCAGCCCTGGGTGGGTGGAGCTTCGGCCCCTCCCACCTTCTGAACATGCCTCCCGCCCTAGCTGTTTTGCCGTGGGTGGGCGGAGCTTCAGCTCCTCCCACCATCAGAGCTGGCCTCCTTCCCTAGCTGCTTTGCCATGGGTGGGCGGAGCTTCGGCCCCTCCCGCCGCCAGAGCCGCCCTCCTGCCCTAGCTGCTTTGCTGTGGGTGGTCAGAGCTTCGTTACCTCCCGCCTTCTGAACAGGCCTCCCGCCCTAGCTGCTTTGCCATGGGTGAGCAGAGCTTCGGCCCCTCCCTCAGACTGAGCCAGCCTCCTGTCCTAGGTGCTTTGCTGTGGGTGCTCCTGGCAACAGCCCCACCTGCCAGCGCCCACTTCCCTCCCCAACTTCTCTGCTCGCCCACCTTCCGCTCCGGCTCCAGCGGCTGCGGATCGCCGCTAAGTGCCCTTTTTCTTCCTTGTTAAGACTTCAACTCTTCTGCAAAATTTCCTAAATAGTTATAAGGTCTTCCTGAGGTGTGGGAAGCCCAGTAGGCTAGTGGGCAATCGCCATGTGGCCTTTGATTCTGCCTGCTGTGTGTTGGGATTGATCTTACCAGGCGCCTCTCCAAATGGGAGTTCCCGAATCCTGGATTTAGTGGCTTCCATGTCTGCGAGAGATGGGGGGAGAGCCTTGCCTTGGGACTTTTAACAGTCCCTTGGGAGCTGTGCGTGTTCCCGTAGGGGCCAGACCCTCTGGTTTTTGCACAGTGTCCCACAACTCTGTGTTTTCTATGGCTCTTCTCTCCCACATTCAAAATGCGTCCGTGCAGTTCGCCGCCATCTTGGCCCCCACTTTTTCTTATTTTCAACATAATATTTTTATTGATTTTTTGGAAATTTTATATCATGCACCCCACTCACACCCATTTCCCAGTCCTTCCATGTGCACCCTCACTTTTGCAACCTTCCCCTCCAAATGAATTGAAAACAAAATAAACAAATCCAGTTCGTGTTGTCTATATTATCACCATAGCATGGTCAAACACTTGGCCTGTCTCTTAAATAGAGCTGGGCAGTGGCGGTACAGATACCTTCTGATAGACAACTTAATTCTGAAAATGAAAGCAGGTCAACTATGTTTTTGTGTTCTTTCCTTGTCCTTCCCTCCCTCCCTTCCACCCTCCCTCCATCACACTCTTTATTTCACTGATATAAAAATGTTAAACAGAACCTTTGCCTTTTCATTGTATACACTGTGATGGTTACATTAGTTACATCTATAATTCATCAAATGACCAAAGGGGGGGGGGGTGGGAATCACCCACCCTACATTCTGGGAATGGGACACCACTCCCTTAAAATTACTTCCTGCTGATTTGGGACATAGGAAACCTGTTTGGGGCCCAATAAGAGTGGGAAAATGGTTAAGTAAGTTACTAGTAACATTTGATGTTCAGTCCTTTTGTGCTCAGCTATTTAAATGTCCTAAGAATTTTGTAGTCAGAGGCTGAACTTCCAGGATTTTACTGAAATCCTGGCTGGAACAGTCTGTGGGGCTGAACCATTCTAGTTAGCCATTTTGAGTTGTTCTAGTTGTAGATTTTTGAGGAAACAGCTATTGAGAAAGTCTGCGAGGCTGAATCATCTGGACTACAAAAAAACAGATAATGTTCTCTCTGTGATATAATTCCAAACATTTAGAGAATGGTGAAAGTTGTTGGAAACAAATAGTTTTTGCAAAAACTAGAAAATAATTACAGGCAATATTCAAAAGCTAATTTATAAGTAAAACATACTTTTTTCAAAACCAATGTTTTTCTTCATGATTTAATGTAATAAGATAAGATAAGATGATTTCTTTCTTCTTCTTCTTTTTTTTTTTAAGGTTCTTTGAGACAGGGTTTCTCTCCATGTAACAGCCCTGCCTGTCATGGAACTCACTCTGTAGACCAGACTGGTCTTGAACTCACAGAGATCTGCCTGCCTCTGCCCCCCCATATACACCAAGTGCTTGGATTAAAGGTGTGTTTCACCATTTCCAGTGGTAAAATGTTTTCTATCAGTGTAAGTTTTAAAATAAATACATAATCTTATCAAAAAGATTCATGAGTCTTAAATTCAAATGGTTAATATAATACTTTGATAAGAAGTTTAAAGGCTTATGAACAGAATTTGCTCACTTCACAGAAGAAAAATCTAAAATAAATTGTTTCCTACTTTGTATGCCATTCATGTATTCAGTTGGAGAAATCATTAATTCTTAAGCATTTTACTTTAGACAGAAGCCATTAATATCAAACATTTAAAATATTTAATGTATTTCAAGCCTTTATTTAAAATTTACTTTTATTACCTTTATTCTTTTAAAATAATTTTATATTTTATATACAATTAGACACATATGAATAATAAGTTAATTAAATATAGTAAAAATAGCTTTTCTGTGGCTCTTTAAACATCTTTTTCACAATCACATTATAAATAAAGCAGGTAATATATTTAGATTTACAAACTTAACTAAATATAAACACTGTCATTAAACTAGCATTCCATGTTTGTTATCTAGTATTGTCATATGATTCTGTAGTTACCATATAAAAATATTTTCTATCATTTTATCAACTATCATGATTATATGAAGGTAACAGCTGTGGTTTTATTCTGGCACAGAAAGAGAAAAAAGGATACGACGAAATTTCCACTTTTCAGGTTTATTATCCATGATCATCCTCCTTCATACTTTAAGAAAACTTGTGGCTACCTTTGTCCAAAATAAGTTTCACAGCACTTGGTCACTGAGCCTTTTCAGCCATATACAAGCTTATTTTAGAAGGTAACACTCTAACAAAAATGATATCCCAATGTAATTAATCAATAATTAAACTTAAAATTAACATTGGTCCTAAAATTAACTAACATGTAAGTTACTAATCCATTTAGCTAAAATTTATATTTGAATTATTCTAATCAATAAGTTCAATGACTTAACCAATTCATACACCTTTAGAAATTCTTTAGTCAAGCATAATTTATTCCTATTCTATAAAAATCTATAGTTGACATGTCCGTCAGTTTTATAGGATGGAATTTATATAATAAAATAATACCTAACTCTAAGTCAATTTATTCTAAATTTCAAATATTCATCCTTTAATCACAAATATCATTTAAGATTTAAAATATACTTTGCAATTTCCTGTGTCCAATTTTGTCTTTAAATGATACTTTACATAATATATTATCATCGACTAGAATAATTTTACTTAGCTACAATTATTATTTGAAATTTTAGTATGAATAATTTCTTTCAGAGACAATATTTTGAAAGCTTAAGAAACAAAACTTGTTTACTTTCCTTATTTCATTGGAAATTAACAATCTTTCTCTGTATTTACTAAAATGGAGATGTTGGCCACACTTCATTTGACTAGTCTTCAGCTTTCCATTTTCAAAATATTTACAGGAAGACAGAAAATATTAATAATGATGACAGGGTGAGAGATAATAAAAGACAGAGATGAGTGAAAATGAATAGGAAGAAAAGGGCAGGTGAGAAAGAAGAGAGTTAATTATAAGTAAGGTAAAGTTCTTTGGTATTGATAATTTGCTAAGGTAAAAGGTAAAAAGTAATTATTCGTTATCCCATACAATAAAGAACTTGTTATAAAAAAAACTTTGCACAATAAACATAGTCTTTAGTTCATTCTTGTGGGGACAGGGCAGAACCACAACTCTCCTGGGTACAGATCACTCCCATTTACCCTCACTTGTGACTAAGGTAGCCTTGTAGACTGACCTTTTATGGTTAATTTTTCTTTGACTCCAAGACATGGGTAATACTTATACCAATGTGTACATGTAGAGATGAAGAAGTATGGAGAAGTGTTGTATTAGTCCTGGGGACTTATGTTTCTAGGTGAAAAGAGCTGAGACCCTGGGCAGCCCTTATGCCAATAAAATAAATATACCAAGACCTTTTAATGTTTCAGCACGGCCTTAGCTGGGCAGACTCTCAACTAGGTCACCTAAGTTAACCTAACCACTTAGTCCCAACCAGCCAGGTTGCTTACTATACCTTCTGAGCCCACAGACACATCTGTCTCCTCTCTTATCCTGGGAAAAAGCATGAGCTCCCTCTTTCTTTTCCCTGAGATTATTTCTTCCTATAAGGAAGACCTGCCTTCCTATTCTTTCTCTGCTCAGCCAATCGGCCAGTAGCACTTTTATTATCCAATCAGAGAATGCCTCAGATAGAGCAGTATCTGAGATATCAGAGCACTGAGATCAGTATCTGAAAACCTTGCATAAGACTTTTCTCCAACACTAATATTAGTTAGCCATAATTAGTTCATTTAAAATATATTGCATGTCCTGGGAAAGTATTGTTTTGTTAAACATTCAAACTAAGTTCCAACAGAAGATAACATAAGGTTATGTGGGAGAAGAGTAACTCTCTTTTGTAGAAAATGGGTGTCTTTTTGTTGTGTTAAGAATATTACTACTGTAAAAAAGTTATTATTGTTAATTTTAGAGGAAGAGTGATTTACAAATGTCACAAGGTCATTTTGTTTGCAAGTTGTACAAGAAAAATTCAACAGAGAAACCATCCCATATGAATCTAAATACTTAACTAAAATGTTACCCATGAATCTAAAAGAATTGAAAAATTATAGCAGAAGGCAAAGGTAATACAAGATGTGAAACTTATGACTATATATCCAAAATGCAGATTAGAAGAACTGGTAGCAAAATAGAAATTTCAGTGGCATTAGAAATTGATGTGGATAAAGAAAAAAATGCTACGATGCATCCTATTAGAACATATTTGATCACCCTACTCAAAACAACAGAAATTGTTCACCTTGACCATGGAATACTTGTTATCACAATGGTGGTACAGATGCAAAAGAAGGCATGTGTTGTAAAACCAGTTGACATCTATAAGACTGGAGAGAGAAAATGAAAGAGGAGGGAGAGAGAGAGACAGAGAAAGAGAGAGAGAGAGAGAGAGGAGATTGATTTTGAGAGGCAGTGAGACTCTGAGAAATCATGTGCAAAGAACAAAGTATGAAACAATCATTGTTTCTAATCTGAAAAAAAAAATGTCTGTGAAAGTTTGGATACTGGGAACTAGGAATCTGTGGAGTATTCCAAAATTCCTATGAGTAATTATAACTCTCACCTCTCTGCCTGTGACTCTACTTTAAAGAAGTTGTTAGCATGGAAATAAGTACAAATAAAGTCCTTGGGGGTGATCCTTCTACAGGCTTGCTTGGCGCCCTTATGAAGGTGATACTTGATAAAAGAGAGAAAGACACAGATTCCCTAAGAACAGGGGGAACACCTGGAGGGGCTGCAGCACAATATGGCAGCTGAGGGACAGTCTATAAGTAAAGATGAAATGCCTTAGGAGCCAAACAGGATAATTCAGGATCACATGATGTAGCCAAAGCTAGCCTCAAACTGAGAATCTTCCACTATCAGCCTCATCGGTGCTGAGATGAGAGTGAAATCATTATATCCAACCCACATTTTAATTTCATTCTGTTAACAAACTGTATTACTGGTACTGTACACTGAACAAATCATTTCTGTATCTTCCGTGAACTTAATTTATGTTATTAGCCTCAGTATACTCAAAGTTGAGAAAAATGGATGACAGATGCCACTCATGTCAGTAATGACATGAGGAGTGTGCTGGAGTGTTATCCTAATCTCATTTCATGCTTTATACATAACAGTAGCATATTTTAGCTCACACAAAGGCGTGTAAGAATCTCTGGAGCCAATCCATTTTTTCCCATATCAATACAAAAATTTAGGGATGCTTCTTATTCTTTATTTGTCTACAATTAAGAATTCTGTAACCAGTGTTTATGGCATAGCTTGCATCTCATGATTTAGAGAGTACAAAGAAAACCACTTTACCAATGTCACCTCTCCATTTCAAGATTCACAATTCCTTTTATCTTCTGTTTTCTTTTCTGTACTAAGCATAATTATGGAAAATAAGATTTTTATGTTTATAAAATTACATGTTTAGAAAAGAATTAAAATAGCTCTTAAAACAGTCTTCGATCCTTTTTGTTCCCTCTTACATCACAATTTTACACACCAAGAAACAGAAACAGAAATATATGTGGTAATTTAGAGAAAATTATTTATTCAGATCTATATTCTATAAACTTAAATCCTAAGAGCTGACTGAAGCTTTAAAAACACTGGATCATGTAAATGTACTAATATGAATTAAAATTTATATTGCTTTTAGTATTTTCTTTTAACTGTCCTTTAGGCATTTTGATATATATTAAACTCTATTATTAGTGCAGAGATAACTTGATTTTATATATATATATATATATATAAAGAGAGAGAATCTCACAGAAATACACATGTTCTTTTAAAGAATGACCCATATCAGAATTTTGAAATTTAATCTCCAATTTTGCTACCTAAATAATCATTATTCTTTAAAAAGTTACTTTCCTCTACCATTTTAATATAATAAAGAGAACACCTTAAAATTATTCTTTAATGTTATTTTTTCACTAACTATACCTATTTTCATATGTGTTTTTTTATACTCCTGTATTAACTAAGATTGAAGCAACCTATAGTTTGTCAATCCTGAAACTGAAACTCCTCCAATTTTATTTTAATCAGCTATGATTAAATAAATATCAACATAACCATTATTCTGATAGTATTTAAAATTTAATGCTAATCAGTGCTTTGTTTGAATGAATGTCTGTGCACAACATGATCATTTACTCCCCATAGAAGCTGGAAAAGGACAAGATTGCATCCTATCTCCTTCAATTAGTGTCACTGGAGTTGTAAACCATTATATGGCTACTGGGTCCTCGGGAAGACTAGCCAGCAGTCCTATTTATTCCTTCCTTCCTTCCTTCCTTCCTTCCTTCCTTCCTTCCTTCCTTTATCTATCTATCTATCTATCTATCTATCTATCTATCTATCTATCTATCTATCTATCTATCTATCTATGTATCTATCTATGTATGTATGTATCTATCTATCTAGACAGGATTTCTCTTTGTAATAGCCCTGGGTGTCCTGGATTCACTTTGTAGGCCAGGCTGGCCTCAAACTTGCTGAAGAAGTGATCTTGCCTGTGCTTTCCAAGTGTTGAAATTAAACGCATGTGCCACCACACCCAGCCAGCCACCATTCTTAACTCACATGTGATATGGTAGTATACATAAGTGGTTCTAAAAATTCTACCAGAGAATTCTTTTTTTTTTCTGTTTCAAAGGATTTATTTTCACTTAGTCCAAGACTTGGAAGGACTCCAGGGTCTCCCAAAGATGCCTAGTAGCTGGAGAGGTTTTTTTTTTCAAATAAATTTATTTATTTGTTGTTTCAGGTTACATCTCCATCATATTGTCCTCTTTCCCCCCTTCCCAGTTCCACCCTCCCACCCTCTACACACTAATCTTTCCATCCCACTCCTCTGGAGTGGAGTGTCCTTACATAACAGTCCCTCGCCCCAGTTCAGAAGTCATATGAGGGCCAAGTGCCTCCTCATACACTGGGGGTCTACAAGGCAGTACCATCAGTGAAAAGTGTCTCATTGCCAAGGAGAGAAAACTAAAAAAACAAAGCAAAACAAAACAAAAAAGTCTATGTCCATGTTCCCTTTGGTGTGTTAGTTGTAGTATAGATATCCTGTACTATATAGCTAAAATCTGACTATAAGTGAATAGATGCCATGTGCATCCTTCTGAGTCTGTGTTAGCTCACTCAGTATGAGCTTCTCTAATTCCATTCATTTGGCTGCAAATTGCATAATTTCATTGTTTCTGATAGCTGAGTAATATTCCATTGTATAGATGTACAACGTTTTTTTAATCCATTCTTCGGTTGAGGGACATCTGGGTTGTTTCCAGTTTCTACCCATCCTACCAAAAGCAATATATATATATTCAATGCAATTCCTATTAAAATACCAACACAATTCTTTATAGACGTGGCTGGAGAGTTTAATTCAGATGGGGGTCCTTTGGCTGGCTGGTGCAGAGAAGAGAGAGCCATTTGGAAGGCAAGGAGGCCTCGTTGTTCTTCAAGTAAGCTGCTTCAAAAGATACTCACCCAGAGATGGCTGGAGCATGCCAGTCTCCTCTGGCTGTGGCCAAGCCACTCTGAGGAGGTTGGTCAGGTAGTTGCTCATCTTTTTGATGACCTTCACCTCCTTATCCAGGAAGTGGTTTTCCAAGAAATCATAGAGATGAGGGTCGGTGCGGGCAGAGTCCAGGGAGTGAAGATCCAAGGGGTCCTGGTTCAGGCTATTCTCCAGGAACAAAGCAGCTTCCATGGCTTCCTGAGTTTTATTCCATTCATCTTGAGATAGCTTCTGCACATTCTGAAAGAGCAGGAGGCAGGGACCACGATTGTTCTGCATTGAAGAGACACTCGGTGCCCTTGCGTTTCATAGCCAGGTTGCAGAAGAAGTGGCTTATACCCTCCAGAGTCACATCATCCCGATCAAAATAGTAGCCCAGAGAGAGGTAGTTATATGAGGCCCGCAGGTGCAAGTTGATCAAGTGGTTCACAGAAGCTTCCCATTCTTTGGAATAAGTCTGATGAATCTGTGAGTTCATGGCTGATCTGCACTATAGAGCTCAACAATGAATAGTCAGTGCTGGCTATTCCTAGGAGCTGAAGGCAGCGAGGAGATGCTCCTGGACTGAAGAGACTGTAAGGTGGCTGGAAGCTAATGAGGGAATGCCTGGTTCTGTCTGTCCAAAAACTGTTGGAGCAAGACACAGAACCATGGGACCTCCAAGGTGCTGCTCTCTCTACCAGAGAATTATTTTTTTTAATTAATTAATTAATTTATTTTTATAATTCGTTTTTTATTTCTTCAAGTTACATCTCAATCACAATCTCCTCCCTCCTCCCCCCCTCCTGTCCCACCCTTCCACCTTCTTCCCCCTCAATCACCCCATCCTCTACCCTTTTTTGTTTTTTTTTTGTTTGTTTTTTTTTGTTTTTTTAGTTTAAGGTATATCTTTTTCCCCCAAACAGCTCCTCTTTTCTGTCCAAAAAATGGTTCTTTCTCTTATAACACTAAATACAATACAAAACAACAGAAATAAATAGGCCACAATTATGAGAGTTATATGGCTTAGCATACATTCCCAATGTCCAGTCCATATGTATTTGGCACCTGACTTTAACATTCTACTATCTAACCATCTCCATGAGTTCTGCCAAGACAGGGTAGGCAAGTCCTTCATAATTCCTGCTCTACAATCAATATCTGTCAGAGAAACAGGGCCAAATGGCTGAAGATTTATGCTGTAATGTATGGAGAGAAAATGGGAACTGTCCAGGCAGCCACTGGTATGTCATTTCTTAGTTTTGGAAGCTGCAGGCCCTGCACTTCCTATATAATCATATGTATTTATCCCTCTCAGGTCTCTGAGGTGGTTGAAGAATAGATAGCCAGAGTCTCATAGTTAAATTTTGAGTTGTTTAGGAATAAAGAGGGTGTTCTGGATCTAAGAAGATGTTTTTAAAATTGTGAGGCAAGTTAGTATGAAAGCTGATTTAGATATAGAACTTTACCAGATAATTCTTACAGGTGATAAACAGTTTCAGCTAAGTGGTTGGATACAAATTGCACTCAGAAAAAATTAGTAGCCCTTTTTTAATACAAATGATAAATGGGTTGAGAAAGAAATTAAGGAAACAAACTCTTCACAATAGCTATAAATATAAAACATCTTGGGGCAACTCTAAACAAGCAAATAAAAGGCATGTATTACAAGAACTTCATTCTCTGAAGAAATAAATCAAGGAAGATATCAGAAGATTGAAAGATCTTCCATGATCATGGATCGATAGGATTAACATAGTAAAAATGTTCATCTTACCAAAAGCAATCTACATATTCAACACATTTCTATCAAAATACCAACAGAATTCTCTAGAGACCTTGAAAGAAAAATTCTCAACTTTATATGGAAAAACAAAAAAACAATCCTGTACCATAAGGGAAATACTGGAGGTATCACCATACCTTCTTTCAAGCTGTACTACAGAGCAATAGTAATAAAAACTGCATAGTATTGACATAAAAACTGGTTGATAAATGGAATAAAATTGGAGACCCAAAAATAAACCCACACACCTGTGGACACTTGATATTTTGACAAAGAAGCCAAACCATACAATGTAAAAAAAGATAATATATTCAACAAATATTGGTGGTCTTACTGGATGTCAGCATGTAAGAAGAATTCACATTGATCCATACTTATCCCCCTGCATAAAACTCAAGAAAAGAGGATCAAAGACCTCAACATAAAACTGGATACTCTCAAAGAAGAGAATCTATGTAGAAGATAATGTGGGGGAAAGTCTTGAATGCAATGGTACAGGAGACAACTTCCTAAACAGAACACCAACAGTTCAGGCACTAAGATCAATAATTAATAATGGGACCTCATGAAACTGGAAAGCTTATGAAAGGCAAAGGACACCATCCATAGGACAAAATGGCAACCTACAGAATGGGAAAAGATTTTTACCAACCTACATCTGACAGAGGGATAATATTGGAAATATATGAAGAACTCAAGAAGTTAGACACAAACAAACCAAATAAACATCAAGGAAGTACAAGTCAAAATGATTCTGAGGTCCCATATTTCACCCATCAGAATTGCTAAGATCAAAAACTCAAGTGACAGAACATACTGGCAAGGATGTGGAGAAAAAGGAACACTCCTCCACTACTGGTGGGAATGAGAACTTGTACAACCACTTTGGAAATCAATTTGGCAGTTTCTCAGAAAATTGGGAATAGTTCTACCTCAAGACCCAGCTATAACACTCCTGAGCATATACTCAGATGGTCCACCATACCCCAAGGACACTTGTTCAACTATATTCATGACAGTTTTATTCCTAATACCCATAAACTGTGAATAACATAGATGGCCCTCAGTCAAAGAATGGGTAAACCGTAGTACATTTGCACAGTGGAATATTACTCAGCTGTCAAAAACAAGGATATCATGAAATTTGCAAGCAAATGTATGGAACTAGAAAATATCATCTTGAATGAGCTAACCCAGACCCATAAAGGCACATATGGTATGTTCTCACTTATAAGAAGATATTAGCCATATTGTTCAGGATAACCATACTACAATCCATGGACTAAAATAGTTAAGTAACAAGGATGGCCCAAGGATAATGCTTAAATATCACTCAGAAGGGGAAATAAAATAGATATTGGAGGTCAATGGATGGTTGGAATTGGGTGAGACTGGGAGTAGGAAGGAGAACAAGATAGAACAAGTTATTGAGGGACAGAGGGAGAAAGAACTGGAGGAGAGAATGGAAATCAGTTCGAGCAAGCATCGATGGGATGAACCTTGGAAAAGTGAACTCCAAGGAATCTAGGAGGGTGACCCTAGATAAGACTCCTAGCAATAGGGGAATAGAACTTGAAACAGCCACCTCCTGTAACCAGGCAAGGCTTCCAATGGAGGGATGGGGCCACCAACTCTCCTAAAAAAATTTGAGCCAAAATTTAGCCCACTTAAAAGAGGTGCAGAGATAAAGATGAAGCAGTAATTTAGGGAGTGGCCAACCAATCTCTGGCCCACTTGAGACCCATCGGATGAGAAAGAAAGCCAATCCAAGACACTATTAAAAATATTCTGCGATAACTGTCCTCTGAGAAGCTTCACCTAGTAACTGATGGAAACAGATGCAGAGACCCATATCCAAACATTAGGCAGATCTCAGGAACCTTGTGGATGAGGGGGAGGAAGGATTGTAGGAGCCAGAGAGGTCAACGACAACAATAGAAAACTTGCAGAATCAAATAACCTGGGCTTACAAGTGCTCACAGAGACTGAACCAACCACAGAGCATGCATAGGGCAGTTCTAGGCTCCCTACTCATATATCAGATGTGTAGCTTGGTCTTTGTGTGGGTTCCCTGACAAGAGAGCACAGGCTGTCTCTGACAGTGTTACCTGCCTTTGGATCCCTTTCCTGTAACTGGTCTGCCTTCTCTAGCCTCAATAAGAGAAGATACACCTAGTTCTACTGCAACTCCATTGCCTAGGCAGGTTGATAGTCATAGGAGGCTTTCCATTTTCTTAAAAGAAAGGGATGGTATAGAAATAGATAGTTAAGTTATTTGTCAGTATTTATATCATATTTAATTGGTCAACAGTTGTTAATCTTTAACCTGATATTATAAATGAACACACAGACACCTGATTAATGTTAAGAAGTCTTGGCATGGATTGTGCAATCTTAGCCCCTCTAAGCTAGACTTAATTCTGTTCCCCAAATATGACCCCATACACACATATCTCCCCTTGGATGTTATTCTCAAATGCTGATATTCCAGGCCACATTGAATGAGGCTCTTTTCTCTAACCTTTGACATGTGTCCTCCTCCCTGTACTTCTGGCTTCTTCTTCTTCTGGCTTCTTCTTCCTTCCTCTGGAGGCTTCTTCTACTCATCAACCTCTCTGCTTCAGAACCCAGAGCACCTTAGTCCTGCCTACCATGGTATTTGCTCAATCTCAGACCTCAGCATTTGTTTAACCAATCAGAGACAATGGTTAACAAGAAAGGTAGCACAGCTTCACTTAGCTTAGCTTACAGCCAGCAGGTTTCTGAGAGCAGGTTAATTAACATTAGAATGCATAACACCACCTCATCAGGATGGGATATGAGGGAGGGGAGGAGAAAGGGAGTGAATGGAACATGAAGAAGGATGGAAGCAGCTATTGGGATTTAAAGTAAATAAATTAATTAAAGATGAAAAAACAAAATATTCAGTAAATATTCACTATGGGTTATTATATGTCAATATGCATTATGAGTTTTTAATGGCTCTATGAAATACACATTTGATTTCTTCATATGTTAATTTATTTATTATATTTTGAGAAATTCATATGTGAGTATAGCATTTATGTCATTTCTCCCACATGTTATACCTCTCCAACTTTCCTTTCCACTCCATCTCAAAATAATTTGTTATCTTACTCTTTAATTATCATTGTTATGAACACACATACATATATGTATATATATACTTATGAATACATAACTACAACCTGTTGAGTCCTTTCATTATTGCTGTTATATATATATATATATGTGTGTGTGTGTGTGTGTGTGTGTGTGTGTGTGTGTGTGTGTGTGT